>VKOC01021522.1:0-55731 GCA_009364415.1 Spea multiplicata
CTTTCCTACCTTTCCTTTTCTTCTTTTCCTCTTCTTCAGTTCTTCTGTCTTCTCTGTCTTCTTCCGGGTCAGAGGGCACGGACAGCGGTGGGCGCGGCTTCAGTGCTGTGCGCCGGGATCTGACAACAGACCCCGGCGCACAGCAGCTGTTGCCGCGCGGATCACAAGGGAGCGGTATCAGAGGTCTTTAACAGACCTCCGGCTCCCTTGAATGATTTTAAGCCGGGTTGAACCCAGCGGTGGCGTCGGACCTCGCGGTGGCGCCCCCTGGAGTGTGGTGCCCTGTGCGGTCGCACAGGTCGCACACCCCAAAGGCCGGCCCTGGGTTTAAAGCATCCACGGAGGTAGTGATTCCTGCCTTGTCGTGTTCCACAGCGGCCGCGCGCTCACCGAACTGTTGCACATCAGCTTTAATTCGGACTGGGTGTCCCAGATGCCTTGGGTCGCTTTCTCTATTAAAGGTATTATGTCCTCCTTCGTAGGGAGAAGCCGCAAGGCATCTGCGAGAAGCGTGGTCCCGAAGAGGAGGATCATGACCAGGTTCATCCATATACTCACTGTGTGAGCTGGCGGGAGAAGACACAATCTTGGGGAGCGAGTCCCTGGAGTCCTGGTCCTGGGCCCCATGGAAAAAAGAGCGGACGGAGAAAAGTTGCTGCCTGTCCTTACTTCCGGACGGCTTAGGGCTCCCGGGAGCCTTATGAGTCTTGCCCATGGGCGAGGAAAAACACACGTTTTGCAACGAAGCACGGAGAGGGTCTTCAGAGCCCAAAACTTATGCGGCCATCTTGCTCAATGGCTAAACCACGCCCCCCATATCAGTGCAGTACTTGATAACTGTCATATTTCAACATTCTACATGGGGTTAAAATAAATTCCCCCATTGGACCAATACAGTTACACTGCACATATCTCACACACACACCCCTCTATTATTTCTGTGGAAATGTAAAACTATAGCACCCCAAATAGCAGCCCAGTAGACAGCAACTGGCAATTTTCAACATTCAACAGGGGTTAAGAAAATTCCCCCATTGGACCAATACAGTTACAGTACACATATCTCAAACACACCCACCTCAATTATTTCTGAGAATATGGTGCATTTTTACTGTGGAAATTTAAAGCTGTAGCGCCCCAAATATCAGCCCAATACATATTCTCAAAAATAATAGAGAGGGGTGTGTTTGAGACATGTGCAGGGAATTTTTTTAACCCCCTGTAGGATGTTGAAAAATCCCCTTTGCTATGTATTGGGCTGATATTTGGGGAGCTATATCTTTAAATTTCCACAGTAAAATTGCACCATATTCTCAGAAATAATAGTGTGTGTGTATGTGGGTGGGGGGTGAGATATGTGTAGTGTAACTGTATTGGTCCAATGGGGATTTTTTTTAACCCCCTGTAGAATGTTGAAAAATCCCATTTGCTATGTATTGGGCTGATATTTGGGGCACTGTATCTTTACATTTCCACAGTAAAAATGCACCATATTTTCAGAAATAATAGAGGGGCATGTGCTTGAGATATCTGCAGTGTAACTGTATTGGTCCAATGGGGGAATTTTTTTAACCCCCTGTAGAATGTTGAAAAATGTCAGTTGCTGTCTACTGGGCTGATATTTGGGGCGCTATAGCTTTAAATTTCAACAAGAAAAATGCACCATATTCTCAGAAATAATAGAGGTGGGTGTGTTTGAGATACGGGCACTGTAACTCTCTTGGTCCAATGGGGGACTTTAGTAATATATACAGAAATGCTAGAAAATGTAATTTGCTGGATATGAGCGGATTTTTGGCTTTAATTTGTTTAATAAACATATGTAAGTTTGCAGGGAGATATATTTGTGTGAGAACTCTGCAAAATCCACTCAGGATTGTAACATTATATGCTTATTATCACGTTTGCAGGTCTCATGCACTTTTTCCTAATCTAAAGAAAAAGCGTCTGACGGCACGACCATTGATTTGATTCGAAAGTGTCTGAGAGAAGTGCTGAGAGTTTGACTCCAGTCTCGCCATCAAGGGGTGGTGTGCGCCAGCAGGAGGGGGCGTGTGCTCAGCATGACCCGGAAGTAGACATTTGACAGCAAGAGGAGGAGACACGGGGCAAGGGCATAAACGCTGATATTAGTGCCTAGCGGTAACCGCTGCAGTGTTTTGCGTGCTCGCACTGCGATCTAAGTACCGCAGACATGCTTTGCAGAGTCAGCTTATGCAGCAGGTGAGTTTGCAGTGTTGCATAGCTTGTAGTAAAGGACTCTCAAGGACTTTTCTCTAAACTTAGACTAAGCATGACAGTGCAGAGGACATTTACCATGACGTGCTCTGAAAACCCTGGTTTTATCAGTATGTAATAAGCGATTTCTGCATAATGTTATGCACTTAATGTACCTCCGGGTGCTTAGTTTGCGCTTTGTGGTGACGAACATGAGTATTCTCACCTAGTAAAGCAACTGTTTATGTCTGCATAAACTCGGCTGTTTACCGATTAAGACTAAGAGTTTTTTTTGGGGTGGGGGCTCCAGCAACCCTTCAGGGTATTATTGTTATTAACATATTGCTAATTTGTAGCATACTTTGTTTTTATAGATGACCTATGTCATTTTTGTTTGTCTTAAAAACTGCAGAAATGCAATGGCAAACTCTCCTGCGAACACCTTCCCCAAAAGGAAATTTTGGAGGAGGCGTGTTGAAACTTAAGCAGCAGTATATAAGTCTATAACAGTACGGCTAAGCCATCTACCGCACGCATAGCAAAAAAAAAAAAGTGCACCAGCTTAACAAATGTTTGCCTCTTAAGACTAATTAAAGGGACACTCCAACCGTCATTCTCAAAGGTCCCTTTAAATTTACATGGAGTTACCTTTGCTGATCTGCAGGGGGTTTCTGCAGAATCCACCATATGGATTTACGTCTCTGCCTGCCTTCCGCTATTATTATTACAGGGGATGTGTCTGGCACATCATGGCATTAAATGATGTAGAGGTAGTCAGCAACACCGAGAACTGGATCCCCCCCCAGCATCAGCATCCACCATCTATAATATGAATATATATATATATATATAATAATGTCATATTGATTTAAAAGAGCTTAGGAGCAGATTGACAATCGCCTCCTAAGCTTAAATGGTGTTGCTGCAATGACTCCTAAGCGAGGCGTTCAGTGAAACCAAAATGCACCACCACCATTGCGAGAGATTTTGCCGGTGCCTCCAGACCCTTGTGAGAACAATGGCCTACGCTGTGGGTTGAATACAAGTACTGCATTCAACCATGCAAGGTAATGGACCCCAGCTTTCTAGTCAGAATGTGATTAATGTAAAAAAAATTAATTAGATTAATTAAAATAATTAAAAATTATGCAGTGACCTGGAAATACCGTATTTTCTCGATTATAAGACGACCCCCAAATCTGAATATTAATTTAGAAAAAAGAAAAAGCCTGTATATAAGACGACCCTATAGGAAAAAAGTTTTACCAGTAAATGTTAATTCATGTAAACTTCTGTTTTTTTAAATAAAAGCTATGATTGAGAAAAATACTGTTTTTATTTCCTTTTTTTTTTTCAACCAGGCTTGCCACTCTGCCCCAGAAATACCTTATACCCCCTATATGCCACTGTGTCCCATGATATGCCTTTTAACCCCCTATGTGCCACTCTGCATCCAGAATTGCCTTATACCCTGGCATTTAGGGGGTTAAAAGGCATATTATGGGGCAGAGTGGCATATAGGGAGGTATAAGGCATTTCAGGAGGCAGAGTGGCATATAGAGGGCTAAAAGGCATTTCTGGAGGCACAGTGGCATTTAGACGGTTAAAAGGCATTTCATAGAGCACTCTGCCTCTAGAAATGCCTTATGCCCCCATTTAACACTCCCCCTCCCTCCCTCCAAACTTACCGGTGCTTCTGAGTCCCCAGTGCGTAGTCCGGGCAGCGTGTAGAGCTCTACGTGATTCACGTAGACAACTTCCGTTGCACCCGTCTGCTTCAATCTCGCAGACCTTCCCCGGCTGCCCCTGTGCGGGGAACTCTGATCTCTGACAGCCGGGGAAGGTCTGCGCGATGCCCGGACTAAGCACCGGGGACTCGGAAGCACCGGTAAGTTGGGGGGGCATAACACAGGAGGATCCAGGTCCCCTGCATTGCTGCTGCGATCTGGATCTTAGTCTCATAGTCAGACCTATTTGAGGTCTGATTATAAGATGACCCTGATTATAAGACGAGGGGTATTTTTCAGAGCATTTGCTCTGGAAACAAACTCTTCTTATAATCGAGCAAATACGGTACTAGCATTTGAAATACCTGTGGAGTGTCTACTTTATTTAATGTATGGTTTGATGGGGTAAATTGTTACAAATAGGACATGGGCATGTACTGGCCAGAAAAACGCTTGCACCTCCCAAATGTGACTTTTTAGCAAACAAACCTATGTGTGGGTGGTATCACTGTATTCAGGAGATGTTAAACACATATTGGGGTGTTGTTTTGAAGTGACATATACCAGGAGTTGTAAGTTTATACCTGAAGTACAATATGTAACACAAAATAAATTACTACCACAAAGTTTGACAAAGGCTGCTAGTAAAATGAGTGTATAGAGAGTGTCAGAATACCAGCATTTGAAATACTCTGGGGTGGCTAATTGTCAAACATGTGGCTTGATGGGGGTAAATTTAATAGGCCGGCTTCAATGATGTCCATCCCAAATAGAACATGGTGAAAGGATTACCAGAATTGAAAACTTTTTACTTATTTGTTGCCCTATAATTTGCTAAAAACATTGGTTATTTCTAAACTCGGGACAAATAGATCTAAATAGCAGGTTTTTACATTGGCTTTTCTAGACGAGTAAAAATATAAAAAATTATTTTTAATTAGGAAATTAGGTGATATGATCAAAATAATGGTATATAAGGAAACCTTTTCTAGTTTTGGGAAAAAATATATATAACTTGTGTAGGTACGCTATGAGAGAGAAGAAAATTACAGCTAAACATGATGTTAAAAACGGCCTTGTTCATGAAGAGTACAAAAAACAGCCTGATCTTTAAGGGGTTAAAGCAAATCTCTTCTGGGGAGATATTTCTTTTGTTAAAGGTGTAAGCTGTATTTTTAAGGGTTTAATAAAGTGTTTTTTATTCTCCACACATTCACAGGGCAAGCATTAGACTAACCCCGGTCTTGGGATGCCTGACCTCCAGACAGAAGCATACTCTGCCTGACTTGCCTTATGATTATGGAGCACTGGAACCTCATATTAATGCAGAGATTATGCAGCTCCACCACAGTAAACACCATGCTGCTTATGTAAATAACCTGAATATTGCAGAAGAAAAGTATGCAGAAGCTCTAGCTAAAGGTAAACGTGTAAGCCTGCACCATGTTGAAAGCTACAACAGAAAATAATATTATTACTTTATTGATTTAGCCCATCAAAAATATTCTATTTGTGAATCTCTCTATTTCCACTAATTAAAATATAATTGACTAGAATAATTAATTACTCTTAAATAATTTTAATATTAAATGTAAATATAATTTTTTGTAAAAATGAGCACGATACTTTAACAAATCACTCACTGACATCATATAGTTTGTTGGCTAGTATCAACTAATCCTTTAATGTTCTACAAGGTAGTGGCCATCCGAACTGTATTGCTTATGTAATGTCTGAGAATATGTCCTGTTAATTTTATTTCCTTAGGGGATTTGACTGCACAGGTATCTCTTCAGCCAGCGATTAAGTTTAATGGTGGTGGCCATATAAATCATACAATCTTTTGGACAAACCTTTCTCCAAATGGTGGAGGACAACCTGAAGGTCAGTAATTATGTTTTGGAGTCATGTGATATTACTGAATTACACAGATATTAATTGTAGATAGGTTATGCGTAACTTAAATTTCATTTTTAAGCTATGCTTATGATAAACACAGATCTTGTTCCGCTTTTCCTTCCCTTGTATAACATTGCATGTCTGATCAGGTGAACTGCTTGAGGCCATAAAGCGAGACTTTGGTTCGTTTGACAAACTTAAGGAAAAGTTGGCTGCTTTGTCAGCTGGTGTCCAAGGATCTGGATGGGGTTGGCTGGGTTACAACAAAGATGCCAACCGCCTTCAATTAGCATCATGTTCCAACCAGGATCCTCTACAAGGAACAACAGGTGACATTTCTGATGAAGGAAAAATTAGTTTTAACATATGCTTTCAACTTCCCTAACCACCAGTACCACAGTAATTATCTATATACAGACCGTGCTTATTATATTGGAAAGCTATCCAATCTGTCCTTTATAAGAGCTTCAGTGGTTCCTTATGTGTTACTCAACTGCAAATATTACTATACGTAATGTTCAAAATTGAGAGCTACCCATGTGTTAGGCTTTCAATGTCTGGTTTGACATAATGACCAAATCTGAGCCTTTGTAAAAACACATGTTATAAATGTTTTTTTTGTTTGTTTGTTTATATATAAAAAAAGGCATAGATGCACTAGGATGAGCCCCTGATGAAATCACACTGCATTTAGGATGTTGAGACATCAAATTTTTCTGCATGTTCCTATGTTAGGGAATATGTTCCTTATATTCTCTGGCTTAATGTTAAAGTAAGAGCGTGTACTTACCTGATTGAAAATATTCTGAGGAGATTAAATATTTGCTTTCACATTAGAGTATATTAACAATGTAGACAAAATCCAAGTTGCTGGAGTTTTGTCATTTTTATGTTAAAGAATAAAAAATCTGTATGGTTGTGCGGAGTAGGGAAGTTGATTATTAATTCCTTTTTCTTTTAGGTCTTATTCCTCTTCTGGGAATCGATGTTTGGGAACATGCCTACTACCTACAGTATAAAAATGTGAGACCTGACTATCTGAAAGCCATCTGGAATGTAATCAACTGGGAGAATGTTGCTGAAAGATATCGGTCCTCAAAAAAATAAAGGTTTATCATCGGCTCTGTCGCCTCATTGTTCTTGTGGCCATTGTAATTTTTAGTTGAATGTTTGATAATTTCAGCTTTTTGTTTTTCCCTCAAGTTGTTACAGAATAATATATTCTTTAATTCATAGAACATAAAGCACTTAAAGACGTACATAAACGCACAAAATGTATAGTACAGGTAGAGTGGGAATGATTTAAATCTTATTGGTTAGTATAAACTATTATGCAAGCAGATACAAAAATATTTTCCAGATTCAGAATTGTTTAATGACAATTGTTTGTCCAATGCTGTTGTGTAAATCTGCAAAAAAAAAAAAAAGTAGATGCTTTTTCTAACCATCGGCAGCTTGTTTATAAAATCATTAAATTCTTTAAATAACCCGCAAGGTGGTTGGATTGCTTTTGAACAAGTAGATTTGAATTTTTGCTGGTTTTCTTTCTACTGTATTGTTCTTGCATTGCCTTTTCTTGAAAACTTAACATAGCGATGCCTGCCAAATAAATTGTGTGCACGTGTTTTAAGTTTTAGGGTGGAATAAAACAATTACTTTGGCAAATTAAATCTGTCCTTATTCTGTGCATATATATGCTGTTTAAAAACTTAACTGATGGTTACTGATGTCTGCAAGGAAACCTTTGCAGGGCTCGACAAATCCCAGACGCCTAGGTGTTTGTGAGCCAAACCTATAATTGGGTTTAGGATACAGATCCCCCGCGGCTTTGCAGGGGACTTGGATCCTCCTTTCCGCCAGCAACGGTCGTCTGTGCGATGCAGACAACCCCGCTGCTGCTGGCGGCTCCACCCACCCTCCTCACCGAATGGGGCTGTCACCGCCCACGAAGGTCACTGAGACGCGCTGGCCAGCTGACTCAATTCTATTTCGGATGAACGGGGACGGCTTCTTAAAATGCCACCCCTGACGATTCAAAGTAGAAGTGAGTCAGCTGGCGCCGCTCAATAACTTTCGTGGGGGGTACCAGGGCTGCTCAATGACCTTTTGTGGGCGGTAACAGCCCTGTTCAGTGAGGAGGGTGGAGCCGCCGCCGGCAGCAGCAGCGGGGTTGTCTGCATCGCACAGATGTTTGACAGCGGGAATCCAACAGAGTGCACATTGGGGTCTTCGGTCAGGTATGTTGAAGTAACTGGGGGCATGCTTGGCAGTGGGAGGCTGGGACAAAGATTCTGTCTCCAGTTTCCTATAGGCATCTTTGTCACTAAACATGGGCCTGTGGGAAGCTATTTAGTGACAAATATGCCTATGGGAAACTGAGGACAGAGTTAATTAATGGTAATTAAAAGTATGCACTGGTGCTTTTTAGTGTGAGCAAAAGTGCTGGGGCAAAGTGAGGGCTAGGATAAAGTGTGAGACTGTGGGTGCAGGGCAAAGTGCTGGGGTGAGTGTAGGGCAAAAAAAAAGTCCTGGCTCCTAACTTTTTAAGCTGGCTCCTAGATTTAAAAAAAAATAAAAAAAATATTCAAGCCCTGCCTTATTGTATAGTATAGATGAGACATGCTCCAGACGTTGAAAGCTAAAAACAGACCAAGGAATATGTATTCTAACTTGGTTCCTTCCCTGGTTCTGCAGACATTCTAGAGAGTTTGTTCTTCCTCTCCCTCCGTAAGCGTTTATGGTGAATAGGTTGACCTCTTATAACCTGTTTTTATAGAACTGGCCAATAATGGATCAGGCAGTCACACCAAGACCTGTGCATGTAGAAATTGGGTCCCTGCCCTGTAGAAGCTGTATCATATACCAGGGTGATTTTTGGAATGCTGATTTTATTTGGAGTCTGGTCGTAAGGTATAATATATTAATATAAATTTCCAGTATTCTCTGGGTTGGTTGTCTGGACCGACAAACGGGTCATGCAGAAAATTAAAAATTCTGTTTTACTGGAAAGAAGTCATTTTAGGCTCTGAAGGCTTGATCCATTTAATCAAGAGACCTATCTCTATGATTGAGAGTTCCACCCATCATTAACTGTTTTTTTTTTGTTTAGAATTTGTAACCAATTAGTACTGTATATACTCACAGAAAAGCTGACCCGCAAAATTTTAAGTCGAAAAACATTAATAATCTGTTAACCTGTTGTGAAATTGTAAACGCATGCACATACCCATAACACATACATATACACACACGCTACCAACTCAGCCTGTTATTATGCAGAAAAGATACTTGACCCCACTTCCTTAAAATTAGTCTTTCCTGCAAACCAGCCCTAGGTCCGGGCATGGTATGAACAGAGATAAGCTGAATCCAATTTTTGTGGTTTTTTTTTTTTTTTTACATTGATAGCAAGGGACACTGCAGGGATTTGAGGGTGAACAATTCTGTGAAGCCAAGTGTTCTTTATTGTAATCATTCTGATTCTGTGGTGTTGCGTTACTTGGCCAGAGTTGGCTAAGGTACGTCAGTGACCACATGCTGTAGAACAGCATCGATTAATACCGTATTTGTTCGGTTACAAGACAAGATTTTTTTCAGAATAAATGCTCTGAAAAATATCCCTCGTCTTTTATATTTGAGGTTGTCTTCTAATCGGACCTCAAATAGAGTTCTGACTACAAGACCTGGATCCTCCTCTCTGGCCGCCGGTGGAGGTTTGTGTGGGATGCACGTTGCCGGCACTTCCTCTCAGTCATAGAAGCCCCGGCGTAAGTATCGGCCAGCGGCAGCAGAGGTTTTCTGTGCGATGCGCACAGACCGCCATCGCCTTCCCCACTAGACAGCAGGGAGTCTGAAGCACGGGGGACAAGTCTAGGCATGCACTTGTAAGTCGGGGAGGGGGGTTAGAGTGCCGTGGGGGGGGGGTATAATGGTATTTTGGAGACAGAGTGGCATATCAGGGAGGCCGGGTGGCATATAGGGGTGTACAAGGGATACCTGGGTGGGCAGAGAGGCAAATAGGGAAGTATAAGGCATTTCTGGAGGGAAGATGTGCAGAACTGGGGCACAGTGGCAAATAATTGATTAAATATGAAAAAATAGTTTGAATTATTTACTGGGAAAACTTTTTTCCTATAGGGTAGTAGTCTTATATTCAGGCTTTTTCTTTTTTCCCAAATTAATGTTCAAATTGGGGGGGGGTCCTCTTATAATTGAGCAAATATGGTATTTTGTACACCTTGACCACTGTTCACTTATGACATACTCTTTAACAGATATCTCAGGCTAGCATTTTTATTATAATTTATAGTATATATTTATATGTTCACCAACACGACCATTGTTGCATTGCGTTGAATTTGGACATACATAACTGTTATTGGTTTATTATTTTTTTTTTTAGCGTTCTCATTACAGGTTAATTGAGTAAGACGTATGTATTAACCCCTTAAGGACAATGGGCGGTCCCTAAACCCATTGAAAACAAAGCATTTTGAGCCCGTACATGTACGGGCTTTGTCATTAAGGGGTTAAGAAAAACGGAACAAAATAAATGTTGGCAATAAATCCACTAGGTGGCACCTTAAGATCACTAATTCTTTGTGGCCTATTATCATTATAATACAAAAAACTTTGCAAATTACTGGCGGATGGGGACATTTTGGGTTAGTGGGGATCAGTTTCAAGTGGAATGTCACCTGGATCAGATTTCAAAGCAGTTTTTTTATAGGGGTTTTCTTCAGTGAAATAAAAAATGGAACATTTATATGATTTTCTCTTAAGTATTGGGTATAACTAGTAATAATACAGCAAACACATTTATTCTCATGATTACAAGGTAAGCTTTCCACTTTTAATGTTCATGACTTTAAGATCTTAGTGTGAGATCACATACATTAGTTTTGCTTCTGAATCCTGGTTATAGGGGTAGAGGTGGTTTAGCACAGCTACCATAGTATACAAAGATTCCAGATCTCCATTGTAACCGCCCCGTTAAGCAGTGATACACCAGGGGGCACTATTTCCAAAGAAGGAGAACAATGCATATTTCCACAAGCATGCTATTCTTTGGTACCCTTAGAGCACTTGCTTTTGTAGAATATAATTCTCATCACACTCGGTTGTAGTCCCAAAATTTTTGGCGTTGCAAATTGATAAGCAGAATTATCTGTCCATTGATCAGTCTAGTTTAAATGTGAAGCTTAGAGTTTTGGTTAACATTATTGCCACCATATGCAATATCTTCATTAATAACTGGAAAGGATTAATGGGATGTCCAAATGTACTCAACAAAGAAAAAGTAATTTCGACTGATGTGACAGAAGTAGCATAAGATATGACCTGCACAGCATTAAAAGCACCTTTTCTAATATTTGATTGCTTCTTGCACCAGGTCTGCTGACGGTTTCTCCTACTCTTCAATTGGAGTTTGTTTAACCTTTTCAATATTTGTAGGATTCTGTTTCACAATGGCTGGTTTTTACAAGATGGCCAGTCTAAAACACAACTCCTGGAAGACCCATGATTTTTGACCCATTTCACTGTAAAATGTCTTGGAAATGCTTCATGATTCCCTTAATATGTTCAAGACTTCCAGTACCAGAGACAGCAAAACAACCCCAAAACTTTATAGATCCTCCACTGTAGGTAGGGTGTTTTTTCCTTATAAGATTAACTTTGTTGCTTCTAAACTTATTGCTTGCCTACATTGCCACATTGCCAAAGAGCTCTGCTTTGATCTGTCCATACGACATTTTCCAAGAATATTTGTTGTTTTTTTTTTACTAGGTAGGTATTGGCAAAGATTAATCATCACATGTTTTGCTTTTACTAGTGGGGTCCTTCTTGGCCTTTGCCCAATAATTCTGTTTTTGGTTTAGTGTGTGGTGTGTTGGAACTATCATTCTTAAGCTGTGTGGATCTCTTACATGGTGTTTTTTTGCACAGTTCGCACCAACCTTCAAGGATTTCTCTGATCAATTTGTCTCCTGCTACCACATCCCAATATGTACTTAACAGTTCGACGAGCAGCAAACGTTTTAATAACATTGCAAACTATTTACAAAGAGAGGGCAAGTAATTTGGAGATGCCCTTGTACTCCTTTAGAATATGTTTGGTGATAGTGTTTCTGATGCTCTCAGAAAAAGGAAAAGATAATAAAAGTGGCGATAAGCCATCATTGATTGGCTAATTCAAGCCATGAGCGCACCTACAATTTATCACAGGTGAGTCTAATTTTACAGCACAGACATTCTAGTTCTGCTTTTCAAACTGAGTTGAGTTATTTCAGAGGTTGACAATAATCATACCATAGCAATATTTGCATGTTTATACTTCCCAATTATTTTTTATACTTATACTGTGCTGTTAAATGTACAGGGGTACATCGACAAAATATGTTTCACTGCACACTTTTTTTTCAAGAGTTATTGTACATGATCTATAATATATTAAAGGATGCCAATAATGCTGACCATAACTGTCCATACTATAGAGGAACTTTTGTGTGGCACAAGGGGACTCAGTGATGATCCCATGAACTGGGAACCATTGTGTTTGTTCAATAGATTTTTTTTTTTTACCATTTTTCACTGCATACTATTTTATCATAAGAGATTAAAGCTCTCTATTTTCATGATGATATGCTATTTTTTGAAGGACAGTAGGGGTCCACCCATTACATCATAATTTCATATTTTTTTCTTTTCACAACTATACATTCAAAGGCATTTATCTATCAACATGTTGTGTAGACCACGAACAATAACTAACTGTATATTGAGGCTTATTCAAAGAGGAAACTATTTTTCTTTGTTGAATATTGTACAGTAGTATGATTGTGTATTGCCTTTGAAGCGAACATCTAAAGGGATTTGTGAGACCTCAGAGGTATTCAGATATGCTATATATTTGTAAATCAATGATCAATTCATACTAGGACCTTTCACGCATTTTGGTTCTTAGGAAATGTTATTAAATTCAGTTGCACACGGGAATTAAATGTCTCATGAGACTTATTGAGAACATTGAACTCTTATAAAACATTCAAAGATAGAGTACATTAACTAATTTCTATAATTCATTATAAACTAACTTCTATAATTCATTACTAGGCAAATACTGCTGCAGTGTGACCCTCTGCTGCATTGTGAGCCTTATCAAAAGTTACATATTCTTTCACAACACCCATGTGTTGTGACTAAGATTAGGAAGAGACAAGGCTAGCCATATATAGGGATACAACTAGCCCTTGACAGGCTTAGTGGTTGGGAGTGACAAGGTCAGATATCACTCCCCTACCTGGAGAAAGAAGAATCTGACCCTGAGACCAAGGTGTGTTTATGTTATCCTGGTAAGGATATCATCGCATATATTTCGCACAGCTTTCTTTTAATTAGGGAACAGAAAAATCATTTTACCAATTTTGGGATAAACTTTGCAGGAACCTGATGCATGCAGGCATCTTCTGTCAAAAACTCCAAAGCATAATCCAAAGCAGACTTGAGTATAATTTACCATTAATAATTTCAAAATAGTTTTCTTCCACTTAAGCAATCAGTTCACCATAGCATGAGGTTGAAGGTCACCAATAACATGGGTCTTCTTTGACTGATTCTTGGCCATCTTGATATTTACTGATAAATGACAACTTTACAAGAACACCCATCACTAATGGCAATTTTTGAAATATGCTAAGCTTCCAATTTTATATTTTTTTACACAAAAACTGGATCCAAACACTTAATTTCCCATTCTTAGCTATTTTATTACAACAGCACAAGAGATACATATCCTTCAATACCCTTTTCTGAACACTAGACTTAGATATGAGGAAATGGTTTCTTTCTGGGATAGGTTAGTACTTTGCAAACACATAAGAGCAGCTCATTAGATCAATATCACCACCTGTATTAGTGGTATCAGAACTTTTTAATCAGTTCTTGCATATTTTCTTGTGTACGACAGGTAAGTGGGTAAAAAAAATTAAATCGAAATTCACTTTTTTCCCCGTATATCTCAACTGATCGACATTAATGTAGCCTCTCGCTGACAGTTCAAATTCAGATGAAACGCACAATAAAACAGGTTGCTACACGTCAGCCTTTAGGACGACACTCCTGTGAAAGTGATTTTATTAAAATCAAAGGCTGTATAACAAAATCACAATCACCCATGTCCCGAAGGGCGTCTTTCACAGTTTGAAGATTAAAAGCGAGAATGATGTGTTGAAAAACCTTTCTTCCACTAAATGTGCCAAAGTACATGTGTTTATAGTAAAATTAACCTATACTAATCCTGGATGGATTGGTAACATAATACTAATTAACCTCTTCAGTAGAGGGTTTTTAACACCCTAAATACCACATCATTTTAATTTTTACCATACTGTGTTTGATGTACCTACACAAATAAGAAGGCTTTTTAGGGATAGCGACCCCTCCGAGGATTACTTAACCCATTTGTGAAAGAGGGGTTCACCCCTCTAAGTAACTAGAGATATCTTTGTTTAACCATGAATCTACTTTTCCTTGTTTAGTGTATCCACAGAAATTCTATCTCGTTTTTTCAAGAACAGCTAGGGTTTTCTCTTTGTACCACTTTTTTTCAATAGTCTTTCATATATTGTACAAAACAATTGTAAATTAGAACATTTTATGTAAGATTTGTTCCACAATTTAGGCACTGATAAAAAATGACCCCCAATTTGTGTCTAGCAACATTCCCTGAGGTTTTTAATTTTATAAGGAAGCAAAATACTCCTTTACATGCATTGTTTTTTACTTAATTTTAAACTTTGGAGTAAGGTAAAGAAAGCGTTATTTTAAATAATAGTTCTAGTGGGAGGGTGACAGGTGTTTGGGCGCCTTTGTTTCTTATTATTTTTATTTATTTTTACTTTTTTTCACTGGGTATCCATTTAAGGTCAATAAGCATGTCAGGGTTATCTCTTGGAACTGGATGGTACCTTTTTATGATGTCATGGTGACATCACTGGAGTCTATTAATTTTATTTAATTTTTATTTTTTCTATATTTTTTAACTATGAAACACTTTGATCCTTACTGCTGCTGATCGCAGAGTGATCAGTAAGCGGGGCTCCATTGCAATGCACTTCTGATTGCAGTACCTGTGATAGACCCTGCTGGAGCCTTTTCATTTTTAATGTGGTTTCCAACACCGCCAGCATAGACTGCCTGAACTTCTCTTTGGGTATTCTGCGTTATTCCGTTATTTAGTGTAAGCTTCGTTATACCATGTCGGTTCACAGGAAAGAACCCAGGCTGTCAAATGACACCATGATCTCCCATACTATGATGAACCACTCTTACATGTCTAAAATAAGAAGAAAAACAACATATGAATATATAAATGCAAAGAAACTATGAAACCAATTTAAAAATGTCTTCAAGATAACTTTTTTATCCACATTACTATACCTGAAAACTTCCCAGGGTAAACTACCTGGAGTACACTCTTTTTGGGGGGACTGACTTCATGATTAGGTGGTGCTGGTTGCGCATTGGGTAGGGTTAGCTAAGCAGGGGTCAGACTAGCACCAGACAGCCTGAAGTAAACAGGGAACAGGTATGGCCTAACATCCTACCTGGAGAAAAAGACGCTGACCTGGAGCACTTTTCCTGTATACTCTGAAGAAAATCATGTAGACCAATCCTGTATTTTGACCTAGATCTAAACTGGCAAATTGTTTCTTAATAAAACAGAACTGCCAAATTTATGAACAATGTGTGAGGTCAGAGAAAAAAAAAAAAAAAAAGAGTATGAGAAACAAAGGAAGAAGACAAGATAATGGAAAAGGACCACTCTCTTGCAAAGCTAAAGCATGGACATTACCACTACAAACTGCCCATAAGATCCAGTGGTTTACCTTCTAATCCCATGCAGAGGAAAGACTATATTAGCAGGAACAGGAAGCCTAAAAGCAAGACCAGATGATATAGGGCTTGTTAAATTAAATGCAATGTCTGATGCTAGTGAGGAATACAATCACTAGAAAATATCAGGTTTTCAGCATGGTGGTTTGGGTCATTTTCAATGTTTTTCCAGACATCAAAAATGCACCAGCAACTAGTGTTATGTCTATATTATGCGCATCACTTGTTAATAAATATATAAACCAAGTGGAAACCCCTTCCTTTAGTCTACTGTGCCAAATTTGAAAAATCTGTTTCTTCTTTGACTTTCCACATTACACTTTGAATGCATATCCTGTCTGTAAACTCTGTACATAAGTACTGGAAACATTGAATAAATGTGTCAGTAGTGCAGGATCTTTCTGGCTTCTCAACAGTCCAATGTGTGGACATAATTTCCATTACCAAAGACTAGCCTCTATAACACACTTGCATGTACGAGTGCAGGCTGTATATTTTTATTTTTTTATCCTGTAGTTACACCAGGTCTGATTAATGGAAAGGGAAACCTTATGAATTGTGAAATGGAGTAACCAAGGAGAATGGAAATTCTTAGTAGACCTGTAAAGGACTTATTTCCCAAAACAAATAACCTTAGTCAAAGGAAGAATTTCACTTTTAAACAACTCATTTGGAATTGCAATTTAACAATGAGACAACAATTTAAATTTGCAAAGACATAGCATTTATGTGTTCGTCATCCACATTCTTTGTGAGTTGTGTTTTATAATACTGTGATGGAGACCTGTATCGGGAATGAGTAGCTCTGCCATAGAGATATTTCTTGCCGCTGAACGCTTAATCGCCCCTCATATTCCCCCCCAAACATTAGCCCAGAGTTAGTGTAGGGGTAAAACAAACTCAGCTTATTGAATACACCACAGATATTTATACACAGGACATGATAGGATTAAGGGTATAATCTCATCAACCACTAGACAGCCCGTTGCCTCCATACAGTTCTATGGCCAGCAATGCCCACCCGACATTCTCTATTTCAGGGTAATTCAGATGGAACAGCGTCAATCCCAGGGTACCAATGGAGAGCTTAAAGATCCAAAAAACGACATGATCCGATGTCAGGACCTTGAGTGTCAGCATCAGAAACTTCCCCAGGTATAGTCCGCGCAGTAGCCGCGGCTGTGTAAACCCTGGTCCTAAAGATTGGTAATAAAACTAGGGTTCAGAAACGAACTCCCTCTCTGCAACCACCACCGAGTGTGGCCCACCTCGAACTTAATGTAACCTCAGAAGAGTGACAAAGGATGTCCGTAGCAATGCAGTTCTAATTGTCAGGAGGCATCAACGCAGTTTCTAGCTGCCTTACAGTTCCATTAATCTGCGACTAGGTCCTGGTCAGGCTCCAAGCATGGGTGTGGTGGAGTCCGACCAACATTAGAGGTATACAGGATGCATGAGCCTTTAATCCTTGGGAAAAACCCAGGGATGGAGTGTAACACAGGGAAAACAGGTATGGGGCCAAAATAACATAGGGGCTAAACAGATGGGCTATCACAAACCATAGGAGTCACCCCCCTGAGTTTGGAACCCCCCCAACTGCAGGACCAAGTGGCACAGTATCATCTAGAGGCATACTGGGCAGTTTCCGAAGTGCCCTGCATTCTGGGGGTCCTGTGGTGAATCACATTGCTGCCAGAAAGGTGATTCTGTCACGAACTGGGTCCAAACAGATGACTGAAAGGACCCAGCGCGCCCAAAGATTGTGTGCAGGAGTTACGGTGCAGTAGTGGAGTTGGACAGGACCTGGTTGCAGGGTGACCGCACTCACCAGGGTGTTGAGTATCTAGGGTTGTGCAGCCAAACACCAGTGCCCTGATATAGCAGCGGATGTAGTCCAGAACAAAGTGAAATCCTGCAGGCACCCAGGAACAGGCATGAGACATCACACAAGACTCATGTGCGGGATGCTGCAGGCTGGGAGTATGGAAGCTAAGCAGAGAAATATAGCAGACACATAACAAGCAAGGGACAGGGAGACCAAGCACGAAACATAACCAGACAAGATATACATGTTACTGAGCACAACAGTGAACAAGACAAGGAATAAACATAACCAGACAAGATATACATAACACAGGGCACAACAGGGAACAAGACAGGACACCCCGCTGCTGGGGATACAGGACAGGACACCCCGCTGCCGGGGATACAGGACAGACTGATACACAAATACAAAAACTAGCCTAGGACTGTTTGATAACTATTGGAGATTCCGTCACATCTTATGGCCATAGTATGCTTAGCCCACCACTACGCCAAAGTACTCCAATGACGGTGGGTCCTAACGCTAATCCCTGCTGACAAAGATACGAAACAAACCAAACATGAAATCCAAACACATAGCACTGAGACATACCTTTAGACTGCAGACTGAGACAAACAGAACACATGGGAGGGGCACACCTTATAAAGGATACAAAGCAAAGGCAAAGAGCTGAAGCAGAAGCAAGGAATGGGAGATCAGAACAGCACAAAAGGAAATCCAGGAATGGGTTGAAGCAAAACAGGGAAACTGAAGCAAGAGCGAGATATGCAGCTCCGCTGCCTGGGTAGGACGTGACATCCGTTAGATGCCCACTTGGTTCGGGAGTGGATCCAGAGGGCGTTCTGCCTCCTGGACAACGCGAACTGCGCCATCTCGGCGGAAAGACGCAAGACCGCTCTCTATAAACTGGATGTGAAGCTGGCTGACCTGGCCTCCAAGGAACTAGGCCCTGATGCAAACGGCCTTCTCTTCAGACAGAAGTTCATGAAGAACCTGAAACGCGTGTTCCACTCCGGGGAGCGTTTTTCCCCCAGGGCTGGTCGGCAGAGGGGTCGTGCCGCCAGCAGAGTCGCCTTTGGCTCCAGACCCCGTTTTCCTCATGCCTCTTCAACCTACCGGTCCCAAGACCGCACTCCGTTTGGTCGTGGCTCCACCAAAGGCAGAGGTTCCTCCACCTATCGAGGGAAGATGCCTGCGGGTAAGAGTTTGTCCTCTTTTTCCCTTATTCCTGTTACGGGACGGCTGGCTTAGGCCGCCCTCACCTCCGATCCCTGGGTCCTCGAGACAGTGTCGGGTTTTCGCATAGAATTTGTTTCCCCTCCACATCAGGTTTTCCCTCCCTTTTCCCCCCGTCTAGCGCGCGGCGCTCGGCCCTTGTCGATTCGGAACTATCCTCCCTACGTGGTTATCAATCTCCGCTCCCTAAATTCGCTAGTCGTTTATCGCCATTTCAAAATGGAAGGTATCCACCTTCTACGGGATCTCCTCCGCGAGAACGACTGGTTCATGTGGTTGAACTTCAAGGACGCCTATCTTACCGTTCCAGTCCACCCGGAGGACCGGCGATATCTCCAATTTCGTTGGCAGAGCCTCCTATGGCAGTTCACGTGCCTCCCGTTCGGCCTCAGCTCGGCGCCATGGTGCTTCACGAAGCTGCTGAAGCCAGTGTTGGAGTCTCTTCGCGCTCGCGGTGTGCGATGCATAGTCTACCTAGACGATGTACTCCTCATGGCCTCCGACAGGGACTCCCTGATCCGGGACACAGTTCGGACAGTCCGCCTGTTCCAGGACCTCAGTTATCATCAACGAGGAAAAGTCGGTCCTAGTCCCTACCCAGTCGGTCCAGTTCCTGGGTTTCACCATGGACTCTATTTCGGCGGTTGCCGCGGGACAAGGTCTTGGCCATCAAGAAGGAGATCTGGAGACTCCTCCGGTCTCCGATGGGGTCCCTCAGGGCCCTCGCTCATGTGATCATTCTACTCTCGGCCTCTATTCAAGCCATCTTTCCCGGACCTCTCCACTACTGGGCTCTCCAGAGGTTGAAGACCCGTCATCTACGCGTCTCGGGTTCCTAAGACCACCTGGTGGCTGACACATGGACGCCTGAAACGGTCGGGCCATTTTCGGCTCGGTTCCAGATCTCGTCCTGGAGTCGGACGCCAGCCTGCTTGGCTGGGGTGCGGCTTATGGGGAGGCTGCGACGGGGGGTCTCTGGTCCGACGAGGAGCGTGCTTTCCACATCAACTGTTTGGAACTGATTGCGGGTTCCTTCGCCGTCCGCAGCTTTACCGAACAGGTCACACATTGCTCCCTTCTTCTGCGCATGGACAACGTGTCCGCAGTACGGTATATCAACAGGTTGGGAGATACGCGGTCAAGGCTCCTTACGGAGCTCACCAAGGACCTCTACCAGTACTGTCTGGACAATCACCTGTCCATTCAGGTGGAATATCTGTCCGGGAAGGAGAATCTAGTGGCAGATTGGTTCTCTCGCCACTGGAGGGATGCCAGCGATCGGCGTCTCCTTTGGGAGGTGTTCCTGGCTCTGGATCGAGCCCGGGGTCCTTTTCATCTGGACCTCTTCGCGTCCAGAATAAGTCACCAGACCGACGCCTTTTTCAGCTGGTTGCCGGATCCACTGTCCCTGGCGGCGGGTGCCTTCCTGCAGGTCTGGCCCCTGCACCTCTCATTCTTCAGGATCACTTATCGTTGGTGGCCTTGCTGGTTTCCGTGGATCCTGGGATGTGTCGGTCAAAGCTGCTTTGTTGTTGTGTTTGGTTTCCTTTCGGCGGTGGCTGATATTTGGACGTTCGATATTGACTCTTTTTCCTTTACCCCTGTCGGTGTGTCGGTCTCCATCTCTAGGAGAACTAAATCTCATTCATCTTCGGTTTCCTACCCTTATTCCCCCGACAGACCCAAGCTCTGTTTGTTGCAGTCTCCTACTTTGGCCAGATGGATCCGCTGGATCCTTGGCCTGGCTGGCATTGAGGCTTCGTTTGGGGCTCACTTGGTGCAGGGCGCCGCTGCTTCGGCGGTCTTGTCCCCTGGGAACTCTCTCTCGGACATCCTGTCTGCAGCAGACTGGTCTCGCGAGTCTACGTTTCGTACGTTTTACTTTCGTCCTCAGCCGTATGCCTCTTAGGCTCTGTTGCGGCGTTAAAATTGCAAAATATGAAGCCTAAATTTTATTAAAGACAGGAGGCGAGTATTTTCTCCCTTTCCTTTTTCCCTCCCTGTGTTTTGGGGGTTCTTATGCTGTGTCTTTGCTGTGATTTTACATGCTGTTTTGTTCCAGGTGTGACCAGATTGTTCGCCTGGTATTGTCATGTCCTCTCTTTCAGGTCGCTCTTCGGCTTTTTGAGTGGTTCCTGTTTCCTTCCTACCTGTGGGTGTTCCGCCTGTTCTGAGGTTGCGGTTCCAGTCTTCAGTTCTGCATTTGTTTGGCCTACCTGTTTGGCGCCACTGCAAAGAAAGAGGAGGAGTTGCTGGATGCTTGGACTGTTATAGGGTCCTGTCATTTGTGATTGGTTGTCTCTTATGTTTGTTGTTAACTCCTTTGCTGCTGGAGGTTATCAGTAAAGAAGGATAATGCAAAATACTCCTCTTCTGTCTTTAATAAAATTTAGATTAATACAGCACCAAGGCTAGATTAATCCCTAATTTCAAAGTCAAAATCATAGAATAAGACGGATACAATTTAATGATGAGATATATCACCTTCACAGATGAATTCCGCATCCCTGCGGTAAACCCTGATTATAGGCCAAATACGGTACTCGTGAGTATTCTGATGTAAAATTTGCCTGGCCTGATACTGAAACAACAGGAAATTTCTACCTGGAAAGAAATTAGCCACTAACCTAAAGTTCAAGCTCTATCAGAAAAAATATTTTTAAAACAGGGATAAAAATACCAAAGAGGCCTATGGAAAGATTTGGGCTACCTGGTCTCGATAGTATAGAAATGCCACTGAGTAACGTTGGAAATATCATGGTTACATAGCAGGCAAATCCTCTTTGATAGCTACCCCTTATCTTATTATATAAGGATAAACAGTGTCTGGTTCGGCAGGGGTTCACCTGGGTTGGGGGAATGAGTTCCACAGAGCATTTACTTGTTTGTAATTGTTTTCTATAAGTGTCTTCATTATTTATTTAACTGTTATAATTATTTAACCCCGTAGAAAGTGATCTGCGGTCAGTTTCTTCACTTAAACTGTGTTGCTATGGTGTTGCTGTAATGCCTTGATGTCAAGGCATTCAGCAACACCGAGATCGACATCAGGGCTGATGTCTGGACCCTCCCTGGGGTGCCAACCAAGTTGTGAAAGTTTCCAAGAAGGTCTCTTCAGACCCTCTTGAGAACTCTGGCTCCCTTTGCAGGTTGAATATAATCACAATGTGATTAGTAAAATATTTTTTAAAAAATTAAAAAAATGGAAAAAAATAAAAATAGATAAGAAAATGTGGTAACATTTAAAAATAATTTTGCAGTGATGTCACCATCAGGGGAACCATCCAGTTCCACCAAAATGTAAAAAAATAAAAGACGTAAATTGGAACTGGGGGGAAGCCCAGGACAAAGCCATAGATGAGCTGAGGAGAAAACTCACTCAGGCACCCTGTTTGGCATATCCGGAGGGAGGTAAGCCTTTCTATCTGGAAACAGGATTTACTAATTTAAGCATAAGTGTGGTTTTGTATCAAAAACAGGACAATCTGAACAAGGTAATTGCATAGTAACTTAGTAACATAGTTCATAAGGTTGAAAATAGTCCATCAAGTTCAGAATAAACCCCTGGATCAACGTTCTGTCCCTATTAATCTAATATCTATAACTTGCAATATTATTGCTTTCAAGAAACACGTCCAGGCTACATTTGAACTCTTTTATTGAGTTTACCATTACCACTTCCTCTGGCAGAGAGTTCCATAATCTCACCTCTCCTACTGTAAAGAACCCCTGTCTGTGCTGGTGTAGAAACCTTCTTTCCTCCAGCCGTAGAGGATGTCCCCTTGTTATAGATACAGTCCTGGGTATAAATAGGTCTTGGGAGTGATCTCTGTACTGCCCCCTTATATATTTATACATAGTTATTAAGTCCCCCCATGCCGTCTTTTTTCCAAACTAAATAACCCCAATTCTAATAATCTTTCTGGGTACTCCTCCCATTCCCCTTATTACTCTGGTTGCCCGCCTTTGAACCCTCTCCGGCTCCACTATATCTTTCTTGTACACTGGTGCCCAGTACTGTACACAGTATTCCATGTGTGGTCTGACTAGTGACTTGTCATGGGCATCTATGCCCCTTTTGATGCACCCCATGATTTTATTTGCCTTAGCAGCACCTGCCTGACACTGGTCGCTACAGGTAAATTTACTGTTAACTAAAACTCCTAAGTCCTTTTCCATGTCAGTCGTCCCCAGTGTTTTCCCATTTAATACATATTCCCAGCCTGGATTTTTCTTCCCCATGTGCATAACCTTACATTTATCTGTGTTGAACCTCATCTGCCACATCCCAGCCCAAGCCTCCAACCTATCCAGATCCATTTGTAACCGTGCACTGTCCTCTATTGTGTTAACCACGTTACAGAGCTTAGTATCGTCTGCAAAGATTGATACTTTACTATACAATCCCTCTACAAAGTCATTAATAAATATATTAAAAAGAATAGGACCCAAAACTGACCCCCTCTGTTTAAAATTCAATAAATACATTTCCCCTAAAAGGGGAACAATAACCACCTTTTCACTATCCCATTAAATTACCCTGAGGGATATATGGTTAATAGGAATAAATAAGAGGTTAAATAATATTTTTAAAAAAGGGCTGTTGGTGGTACAGTCCCCAAACCATGCCTTCCCTATCCCCCATGCCCTTCCTTGTCGGGTGGAGGAGGTACAGATTAAACTAAATTCCTCCTCTGCCCATCTGTGCAGGTGTGGTTACAAATAAGAAAATCCCAGTTGCAAGGGCAAAGGGTTAAGTAAAAAAAAACAAATAAGAAGTACCCACCTGCCCACCCTAGTTGAAGGGACAGTCTTATAACGAGGTGGGAGTTGAAATTTGCCTCCTTGCCTCCCGGGGCTCCAAAATTCTCGCAGAGGTGGGAACTTAGTGGGGTCAAGTAATGAAATGTTATATGGCCCCACACTAAAAAGGCAACTGAGACAGCTCTTACACACACCTGCCCATATACAGTGCCTTTACACATACATACCCATAAACACACATATACACTGCCCTCACACAAGCCTGTCCATACACATATTTATATATAGCAAAATATCACCGGAGCTGCTTATAAATGTGAACGCCACTCTGTAGGTAGCAACAACGAATATACAAAATACTCTCAATGAGAAAGAAAGGGGGAACAGAGGAGTAGGTACTCACTGGATACCAATGTATCATCCTCAATCATAAATGAGAAGAAAGTAAAAAGCGTAGCCAGGATAATAGTCCGCAGACCAGCGCTGATAGTGCCTGGGTGCACACTGCCCACGGGAGGCCTGATGAGCAGGGCTGGTTGGGGAGAGCACAATCGGCAGTCCCCTGAAGACCGGCCCAGGGGAGACGGCCTTTCCGCCCGCCCGCTCCCCTATAGAATCGCTACTGTTTTTTTGGGGGGCTCTGTTGAGCTGGTTAGGAAGATCCGTGATGGGGAATCAGGGACCCAGTAGAGTCACATAAATGTATGTCATGTCACATGACCCTGCTCCATTCTTGTTTCCCCTCGGCGGGACAAGAGAAGTTGTTCAAAACAAAGAAATAAAGTGCTGCGCAAAATTTACAAACGACACCACAATATGTGCAGAAATTAAATAATACTTAAATAATTAAAATGGATTCTTCAACAGGTTCCTGTTCGCACAGTGTGCAAGCAATGCATAGGGAAGCACACTCTATCAATGCCCAAGCATACCCATTTCAGCATTTCTGGCTGACTTGGCATGATAGGAGTGTGATTGCTGTTATCATTATATATACTAATATTGTTTATTTTGATTTATTTTTAACAGCAATCACACTGCTTATCATGGCAGCTCAGCCAGTACATGCTGAATCTGGGTATGCCTGGGCATTGATGCTGAGTGTGTATTGCTGTTAGGAAACTAGTTATTGTTGTGATTTCCTTTTTGTTCCAATTTGGTAAGAACTTTCTTTATAAAGTGCTGTTCTTTTTTTTTAAGGTGGTGGGGGGGTCATTTTCGGTTCAGCCAAATGAATCCTAATAGATACTTAAGTAACAGGGGATGATAGTGCTCATCCTAGTGCTGTAACACATAGTGTAAGTTAAACAAAAACAAAAAAAACAAAAAGATACAGAAACAAAGAATGAAAATAAATCATAAGCAGGAAGTGTATTGAGTCCTTCTGCATAAATCCAAGATATCAGAATTCATTATAAAAAATAATTTTTGAGACATTATCGTGTGTGAGGATATTCTCACTAGCAGGATAATTCCACTAAAACAAACATGACACATTCATCTTGAGGGGACAAGTATAATCATTTCCTCCTTGTCTGAAGGCCTTTGAAGGAATGATGCCGGCAGGACACTGTTAATATTTATGTGGATACACATTCAGTACTAAAACATTGACGTGGAAAATAAAGAAATTGTTACTCCTTTGTGGACTACTAACAGGAGTGCTAGTGAATAGCACAAGGGGTTAGACTAGTGCAATAGCACAGAGTGCTAGGATACTCTATTTTAATCAATAGTAATATTCACAACATTACAAAACAAATGTTTGATATTTAGAAGCAAAAAATATCTATAGAGAGCAGAATGTATGGTATTAGGTTCAGTAAACATTTAAGAAAAATTGTGTAGAAGGTCTTTAAAGGTTAGGATTGTGCTGACACAACTGGAGACATTTTGACCAAAAAAAAGTCACATTCTGGTAAAATAAAGAAACTTTTCTTTTGGGTACAAAACAAAATAAAAAAAGAATAACATAAAAACACCAAATTGGGTATTTCATGCTTGCTAGAGTGTCATTTAAACCTTGGTATATTGAAGAATGGTTCCAGTGGCAGATTTAGATGTTTCTATATATTAGTATTAGCGTGTGTCTCACTTTAAGGGAAGTACAGCTGAAATATAATCTTCTCCTAAATGATAGAATATATTTTGTAACGTTGCCAACATTTTATGAATATTTCTCCAAACCTTGAAAAATTGAGCTGCCTTCATTAACAAGCTTTGGGAGACAATTTTCTTTATATATTCATAGCTTCCAGGCACCTAATAGACAAAACTCTAAAGGCTCGGCTCTTATTTGTGATGGAAAAATGAATTCCTAGCTGTTCATGGAAATGATATCAAACAGTTTGGTTAGATTTTTGATGGGCATGAACAGACCACTTAAATGGATACAAAGTATACGATGTCTTTTCCTATTTAATAAACTATATTGAATTAAAAACAAGTGTGAGCATTTACTGTATTATTGCTTATTGCTTTGTTGCTTTTGCTGCTTAATGAAGATAAGGCAGGAAAGCTACAGTGGCTTTCCTTTCCATTTTGTGCAGGACAGTCAAGTACCCCCAAACACCCCACTCCCACCTTTGGGGACATTGGGGATCTTTGGCTGGTTGGGGAGAAAACACAGCAATCTTTGTCATTGAACTTGACACAGCTTGCATGCTACACTTTGAAAAGCAGTTTGTATGTTCATTAATGAAGTTAATGTGCGTTCTGGCGGCAGGCGGGATCAGATGAAAAAATGGCTGACAAATCATGTCCATAATGCTGCCTGCTGGATACAGCCAGTTGCATACTAAAGAACTGGCAATAATGGTAAATGGGAGCGACAAAGAGCAGCAAACCACACGCCATCTGCTTGTTTTGCTCAATCCTGGACTTGCTGTAGGCATCACTGGACTCAACTGTCATCATTATCATCAAAGATGGTCCCGGGTGGTCCTGTAGCAGTTGTTTCTAATTCCGGTCTGGGACCAGAATGTGACTTTGCCATTAAATTGAAATTTATTAACATAAAATACTCATCATGTCAACAATCATCATGGTTTGTCAAATGGGAGATCCCTAAGAAATCTGTAACATGAAAAAATTAAATTTAATTTTATTTCTGTATAAAAAGCTATACCAAGAAACATGTAAATGAAAAATCAGCTTCAATCGTCCTTAAAACTTGAAGTACAGAAAAATGCCCATTTGTATTCTTATTCTGTAAGGAGTATTAATGATATGAGACCAGACCCAAGCGGTCTTCTAAGCATTTATTGTCAGTAAATTTTCTCACAATTTGTCCCACTAAAAAGAGTCACAAACATAGATTAATAAGGATTCAATGTTCTCTGGGACCCATAATGTTATATCTGTTATCCTTGAATCTTATACAAGAGGCTCAAAATGAAATTCTTGTGTAACATCAAATTCTATTATCAAATTAAAATGGAACTCCAGTAATACCAGTTCTCCAAGAGATGGGTAATGAAAAATTTAAGATAAGACCCAGCAATACATTTTAATTAAGACAGTGTCCGTATGCCTTTCTATACCAGCCTATGTAAAATAGAACATAAAATTGCTTCTTAGCCCTCAAATATTTACATAAGATAAATAAGAGAAATAAAAGAAGAAGCAGTGCATGTCTGGTGACTCATGGTTTATCTGAATTATATAGAAAAATCCCTAAATCTGATATAATATGACTAAACCCACAAATTCCTGAAATTCTATTTAAATGGAACTGTGTGACTTGCAGATTATTTATTTGTGTTATAAAATAACTAAACACTATAATTGAATATTATATCCTAAACAATACACAATTTTCATCTTAATTTAAAGTTGCAGTGTCAGTATCGTCATTGTTCTGACAGCTTTTACTTTTTTCAGACCCTAAGCAAAAGTTTTTTAGTGGCCTTAAAAAATATTTGAGGACAGAATGTCAAACATGGTAGATGATCAGAAATCATTTATAGGCCCATTTCAAGCCAGATATAGTAAATATAGTAGCATTCATTCTTGGTATCAATGAGAAATGGCATGAACGAGACAAATATTTTAAATTGTCCTTTTGGTGTTGCATTTTTCAAAACTTCTGTCCTAAATAAATTACAGATTGGTCATATTACACACAGGGCCAGGCAGGCAATGACAGGGATATGGACGGCCGCACTCTATTTTTATGCTCTTGTAGCGTGTAGCTTGGCATATCCTGCTACTAGCCACGCACTACAACACCCAATCTGCCACTGAAACATTTGGCTGATGTGCCGAATGACCAGTAAACTCTTGATTACACAAAAATAATGCTGTGATCCCTTGAGATGTTATGTACACATTATGACCAGCTGCCTAATATTATGTAGGTCCCCCTTTTGCATCCAAAACAGCCCTGACCCATCGAGGCATGGACTCCACTAGACCTCTGTTGTGGTGTCTGGCACCAAGACATTAGCAACAGATCATTTAAATCCTGTATGTTGCGAGGTGGTATGTACCCAGCCATCATGTTATGTAAAAGAAAACATGATTCATCAGAGCAGACCAGCTTCTTCCATTCCTCGGTGGTCCAGTTCTTATACTTACAGGCCCATTCCAGGTGCTTTCGGCAGTGGACAGGCATCAGCATGGGCACCCTGATTGGTCTGCGGCTACGCAGCCCAATACTCGACAAACTACAATGCACTTTGTGTTCTGACACCTTTCAGAACCAGTATTCGCTTTTTCACCAATTTCAGCAAGTAGCTCATCTGTTGGATTTGACCACATGGGCCAGGCTTTAGCCCTCATGTGCATCAATAAGCCTTGGCCTCCCATGATCTTTCCATGGACTACTTTAGATAGGTACTGACCACTGCAAACACCCCACAGTTTTTGAGATGCTCTGGCCAAGTCATCTAGTCATCACATTGTGGCCCTTCTCAAAGTCACTCAGATCCTTACCTATCTTTCCTGCTTTGAACACATCAACTTTGAGGACGAACTGTTCAGTTGCTGCCTAATATACCCCCCCCACACACACACTGACAGGTGCTATGATAACAAGATAATCAGTGTTATTCACTTCACCAGTCAGGGGTCATAATGTTATGGATGTTTTTTATTTGATTTACATGAAGATAAATTGTATTGGTGGTGTTGAGCCAATAACAAAAAGAGTACACAAATATCTTGGTTGTATTCTAAAATACTTTCACATTAAATTTATTAAAATGTAGTATACAATACAATAAAGAGATTATTTGAAAAAAACAAAGACGTCAGAATATCATCATCAACCCTCATTTTGGAAGTGATCTCATAACATTTTATTACAATTACACTTTTGTAATGATTCAAAGTATACCAGAATACAGAAAATTGCACTTTTAGTAGCCCACAAATTACATGCAGACTGGTTTCGGGTAACAAGTTAGAGAACGAAAAACAAAACATGATCATAAATTGGTAAACAAATACTAAACCTAATTACAATAGTTTATAGTCTAACTGATACATTATAAAAGTCATAATCTGATTTCCTTAGGTTAGTTTAAGAGTCAAGAACCTAAAAGATAGGTCCAAATTTTGAAATAAATATAATACATTTAGGGATATAAAATCTAATTAGTAAAAAATGTAAAACAACAGGTAGATTCTTATAACATGCTTTAAAGTAGATCTCACATTTTCACAAATTATAAACTCATGGTTTTATGTCCTTAATAGGCTTATGTGCTAATAGATAAAAAATACACATTCAAATAGATCAAATTTAAATAAGCAGTGTATGTAATAAAAACATACCCTTTGTGGTATCCAGCTATCATGTGTTAAGTTTATGTAGTATTCTCCTTTGAAACGCATGGCGGAATGCTACAGTATCCTCCCATATGAATTTTCCCCTTTTCGAACCAGCTATTTTCTTTGCAGGAGATGTGTTCAGCTAAACACATCTCCTGACACATGATATACTTACCTCCAGTCAGCTCCAGATCTGACAATGGTTGAGTTATTCAAGCTGCCTATAGGTAATGGGAATTGTCGGACCTTGGAGGAGACATGGAGCTACAGCTTTCCAACTGCAGCTGCTCCCTAAGAATGCACATTATAGGTGGACTACCCCCTTTAAGCTGCATACAATACCAAGAGGTGTGTTTGAAAGTATCCCTGATCCCGTATTTTATATCACTATCCAATATGTCACTCCAGGTCTGAAAGAATTTATAAACCTTGTGTTCTTTTTCAAGACTGGCATCCAACCAATCCATTCTTAAAACATAAATCAATTTAAGTTTAAGAGTCAGGGATGGATGAATGTCGCTTGACTCCACTGAGTCAATATCGCTCGAAAGAAGGGAAAAAAAGCTAAAATGCTGCTAGAACGAGAAAGTTGAGCTCCCGGGAGAAGTCTTATATTCTAACTTCCATGAAGCAGGAATGCATGCACTCATTTTCATGCAGTAAATGTACTGCTCAATGTAAGGTGGAGTGCCCATTTAAAATTAATTATTAGACGTGCAATTTGGCCAAAAACTATTCGGACACATTTTTTTGGTTTGTTTTTAACTGCCCATAGTAAAAAAGATGTGAGACACAGCAGCAGAAGTGGTCTGCAAAGAAGGTAGGAAGACATTCAGAGAGTGTGAGGGAGGGGTACCTAAAGAGCCTGTGAATTTTGGATGAAAGTTTGTACGTCTTTTGCTTCGTTTTCTTCCATTTCATGGGGGTTGATGTCTTTTTTTCAGAAATTTGTAGAAATTGACGAAATTTTCAAATTTGTACGAATTCTAATATATAGTCATACAAGCCAGGGTTCAAACACAAAGAGGGAAATCACAGCAAGCCAGAGTCGGTACACAGGAATACACGGTATTATTAAAAGTTTAATTTTAGAGTGATCCAGGATAGAATTTTTTCAGTAGAGATATCTTTGGCATTACAATGGTTAACTATAAACCTTTTTGTTTTGCTATAGGCAACCTTTATCACAATGTCCTTGATTGTTTCCTGTAGAGGTTGGATTGCTAATAGTTAATAAACAGCACCTGTTTCAGATTTATTGCGCTTTAAATGCTTAACACATGTACCCACTTTGAAACTTAACCACATAGAAAGTGACAGCTGATAAGAATCATTGCGCCTTCCGGTCTGCCCGACACATTTTCTGGGGATGCTGCAAAAAATCCTAATCATACTGTAGCTTGTTTAAGCCTGCATGACACCAGATAAAGCAACATTTTGTGATTACTGGCAACCGAAAATGTGTAATAGGCTCAGTTAAACCAACTATAGCAGGCAAACAAACAAATTAAACAAAATTTCAGCGGATTTACAGTTTGTGTTTGATAGTTTCCTTGAGATTACATGCGTTTTCAGAGATTCATACAAGTGCATTTTCGTAAAGAACAAGTTTGAATGCACAAGTATAATATATATATATATTTATATATATATATTAATACACACACGCATGCATCACATTACATTACATTACATTACAAAACTTAGCAGTTCCTTTAGTATAAAGTCGTACCAAACAAAACTAAGTACACGGGTAACTTTGTTTTATCATCCACTTTCACATAAATCTACAAAAGACAATTAAGCCAAGTAAAATGTGGCTTTAGCTTGCTTCTCTAACTAAGTGATAGGGCAGAGGACAATTGTGATGACATAGTTCAGAAGTGAGAAATTACCAGTCTACTGTGAACTTGAAACATAAATGAGATTAATCAGCCTTTTTTGTAATTAATATTACTATGTTTATCTCTTGACTGATGTCATTTTTTCCAGTTTCATAAAGGATGTAAACTGATTACACAAAAATAGCACTTTTACAACTAAATGTCTCATGTCCATGTCTATAATACAGTGTCCTTAATTACTCTAATTGAGGCGAAATAGCACACTTTACTCTCCAAATGAACATAGATTATGATTTGAGTTGACCTTTCTTTGGAAACTGTCTCTGCAGTCATCATTTTGTCTAGAGCTCTCCCACATTAACAAAAAAACTTTGCTAACTTTATTATGCTGTCTCATCTACTGTTATTTCTCACCATGACACTGCTACGTTACTGGCACCAGGTTTAGTAATGAATAGAGTAGCTTAATGAGTCATACCACAAAACCACTATGTGGGATCAGTCACATAGCTACAGGAACAAGGTGATGCTGAGGGATAACATATACTGATTTAACCTTAATGAATAGAGAGGTTAGGCCAATTATAAAGTAATACATAGTTTACTTCTTTACCTTCTATTGACGTAGGCAACTGCATTTATATGAGATTCTTCATTGCGATTGTCAGGGACAGAGAGAGGGCTCTATATAACACGTTACTAAGGCAGAATACAGAATAAAACATGAGAAAATAAGAACTGTTTGAGAAAATAAACTAGTTATGAAAACCACTTCTAAATGCAAATAAACAGGCAGAAGAAAAGCCACACAGTAGTTTTTGCCCCTGTTATTCATGTTTTTCATACATTTTGTTTTGTAAAAGACATTGCAAATATTATCAGTAAATGATAAAGATGTTTGATGGATTTTGGAGATGTAGCAGACGTGTTAGAGGTTAATACTCTACAGGGAACGTAGACATCCATGGGATAGGCATCTTTACATCAGGAAAAAATTGGGACCCTACATCTGCCATCATATTCCGTGTGTTTTTATGTTGCAAGAGACGTTGCAAGAGACTAAACACTGAGGCCACCTTGAGGAGACAGCACAAACTGATTGAAATAGCTGGGAACATACCTGGGAACTTGCCTGGAGACTCCAGGAGAAGCGCCACTTCCCGGTTCTCCAGGTCAATACCCAAATCCTGCTGGTCACGGGAGCAGGGTCCTGACATTTTAAATGGGAGTGCTTCCGTCAATGACAGTGGGAACACCTACTTATGTCAGGGGAGCACCCACTGACGTCGGCAGGACCACCTGCGTCATCACCGGGAACTCCCACCGACATCAGCAGAAATGCCAACTGATGCCGGAGCCCACAAGTTCCTAGGTATGTTTACTTCAATGGTTTCCGTAGGGCACCAGAACAATCCGCTGTTCCTCCTTTTTACAAGTAGGCCCAACTCTAAGCCTTTCTTGTATAGCATGACTACATGACAGCACGGTGCATGCTTCTGCCAAGTGTGTACGTGCGTGATGTCATTCACAGCCTTATGGTGTCATCCAATAGGGCGATTTGCACCTGATAAAGCAGTATAGAGGATGCTGCCATCTCGAGTCTGCTAACCAGCAGCTGAAGAACTATTTGCTATTCCAGTCTTATCCTCATTAGAAACATACAAAAAAGCACCTATGTAAAATGCAGCCTTCCAGTTGGCTTGAGAATGTATTATCTTGGTATAATTAAAGATAAATAGAGAAAATAACTTAAGCTTTGTAAGACTGAAAATGTAATAAATGATTAGATTGTGTAATACATTTAGGGACATAGCAATGCTGGCTCCTTAGAAAACCTGGTATAATCACATTTAGGTAACTTCAATAATATTTTCCTATAAAATTCGAGTTCATAAGTCGATAATTTATTTGTCTTAAACAACTTAATTGTGCTACAGCTGTGTATGTTTTAAATTACCCTGCTTCTAATTCTAAACAGTGCATTACATACTAGATTATGAAATACATAATTTGGATAATAATGAAATCACTCATAATTACTAGGAAGCTAAGTATGTTTAATTTTGCTCCACAGTATTTGGTCCTGGTTACTACAGCATATAAAATATTATTAATCTAAACATATTAGCATTATTAGGAGTTTTGTTTTTATATGTTCCTTTTTTTATAATGTATTTCAAGTAGAAAGCGTCTGTGAAAGCCAAGTGTAGAAACTAAGAGCATGATATTGTACAATTCGAAATTACATAAAGCAACTAAATAAAGCTACGAGATGACAGTCTAACCAAACATTTACTTCCAGTTATTCACTTTGTAATACTTTATTTTTGCAACGTGACGTTTTGAGAGATTGTTCTGTAAATACATTCATATGGTCATAATTATTAAATTATGTGTGTCCTCAATTGAAGTCATGAGAAAAATTTTGAACACATTACATATCGATGAGAAATCTTGCCAAGACATCAAAAAATAGAAAAGATGAAAGAAATATGATTTTAGACCTTGCCATAGCTTAACATGCCTTTTTTGACAAAATAGAAAGTAAGAGTCCTGAGCCTCTGATACAGGGAAGATCTGGGAGCTAACATTGCCTACATTTGACCCTAGTATAACTAGAAATAATGGAAGAGCTGACAGAGGAAAGACCGTTTAAAGTAGTTTGTGATGCTATTTAGTGGACCAATATTCATAGAATAAAATGCAGGGTCATGTAAGTTATCAGACAGCAATTTTTGTGACCTGAGAGAAACTATAAAATGATAATTTACATCTTGGGGTACTAAAAAGTTTAATAATCTCTTTCCACCCTTCTTAATAGGGTGAAGTTGCCACGGTACCTGATTATTTTCATCGAAACCTATAACTGATTTTCTGCAAATTATGCTCCAGGATTTAGATCCTGTGGGATATCAGAAGTGATAACATTTCCCTTTAAATGAAAAGCTAGAATACTTAAATATGAATCTGTGAACGTTCCAACTCAAGAGCAGCCATCATTCAAGTTCATCTTTCTAAAGTCTAAATTTGATCAGTTGAAACCCTACTGTCTTAGACACGTCAGACTACATTATGGTAGGAAATAATGGCTGTGATTTCTGTACAAATATGTAAAATAAGAACAGCTAATACAGCTCCTCGTACGCTGCATCAGTACAGTGATAGAATGGGGCCGTGAGAATGTTTCTGTGCTCCTAATCGCAGAGACATAATTAGTGAAAATACAGAAATTGCTGGGAGCGCTATTCCTGGTGGACTACTTTGAAAATATTATGGCTAAAGTAGAACTATTTTTGTACATGCATTTTTATTTTGAGTTTCTAACATTTAGAGGGAATGTGAGAATACATTGTTTAAAAAAAAGAACAAACAATTAGAAATGCAGGTTTTATTTCCCCTTGGAGACACGGAGGGAACATCTATTAATGATAGCTGATCTAAACAGATGAAAAAAGCTTTATTTCCTGTAAAGACTTGTTTTTCTGATATTTGTAATAAAAAAACATGAGTTAAGTTAAAAATCCTTCATCAGTCTCGGGTACTCTTCAAAATAATATCAGGGTTTATTAGATAACCTTACATCTTACACCTCTGGGGGGATTGTGACATGAGTTTCTGCTTTATTGTTTCAGTTTCCGGAAGCTTAAACTTTTGCACTTAAGGTTCAGCACCCCTCTTTTCCTTAAACATACTGTTAGATGTTAGATGAAAGAAGAAAATCAGAGAAAAGGAAGAAATTGAAAGAAAATAGAGGAAGTGAAAGAAGAAAGCGGAAAAGAAAAAAGGAAGACAAACAGAGGGAGAGAAAAGAGGTAGTGTAGCAAGAAAAGAGAGAACAAGAAGAAAAAGCAAGCAAAAATCGAGGAGAAAGAAAGAAAAAAGAAAAGAGTTTTTAGATGAGAAAGGAAAGAAAATGAGGGGAGAGAGAGGAAGTAAGAGAGAGAGAGAGAAAGAGGAGAAGAAAAGAAAAGGGAGAGAGTGAAGAAAGGGGGATATATAGAAGAAATAGGTATGCAGAGGGGAGATAGGTGAAAAGAGAAAGAGATGAAAGTAAGGGTAGAGAAGAAGGATTGATACAGAGAGATAAAAAAGGGAGGTGGTTAGAGAAGCCAAAGAAAGAAAGTGAGAGATAGAAGAAAGACTGAGAGACATGAAGCAAGGGAGAGAGGCAGAGAGGAAAAAAGAACTATACCTCAAGTAATACAAAGAGTATTGTTTGTTTACTTGCATCAGAGCCTAAATCCAATATATTTTAGCAGTTTTTGGCATTACTTACAGCGGAAATGGTACAAAGTCAGCCCCAGTGAATCTCATCGTGTTCAACTATAGAAAAGGTCTAAAGATATGCCTGAAAGTGCCTATAATGAATTATCTGAATGTGTTAGCAGATTTATCTAAACATGATAATCCAACCACAAGACCATGTTTATGATATAGACAAGATAATGCCACTGAATGTCTTGAATCAATATTAGCTTGCATTCTCCTTGATGCTGGTTAGCAGTGGATTCCATCAACATTAAGGAGGGGGCATTTAAATAAGATACTAGGTAGCAAACAAAAAACAAACAAATAATGCTTGTTAGTTGTGTATTTCGTCTTAAACTACCTCCTACGACCAAGAAATTAAGAAATGCCATGTAAAAAGCTATATATTCACGACTCCTTCCCACAAATGTGTATCTCAATTAATAAAGACTCAGAATAGAACCTAAGCTCTGATCTCAGTGCCACAGGAAATGATTTGATAAACTATGAATTCTGAATCATATAGTTATTGAAGTTAATGTTGAAACCTATAATCTCTGAAATGGAGTTGTTTGGTTAGTATTCATTCTAAAGAATACTCAGAATCTATCCATGCAGCTATCATTCTTTGGGTAGTATATAAAATAGTTAATGCAAAAAATCATCAGATTATTTTCGGTAGCTGTACGGAAAGCTTTAGATATATTTGATTAATATCTCTCTTTTTTTTTTTTTACACATACGCAACCTTGTTTTGCGGATTTTTTGGGTAAGGCAAGAAACCAATCGACTGCAGACAGAGCAATCAAAAAAGCCAGAAATATTTCATTCTAAACATTGCATTAATTCAGAAAGTGGGTCTTTGTTTTGAAACTGGAATTTGCAAGTGTAGGCCAAAATTCAAGAGTAACCATTTTTTGTGGACCATATATTAATTGTGAGAACGAAACTGAGTATAAATAGAAGTAGCAGAAATGTGTCTTGTATCTCCCAAAAGGTAGTTAAAGCAGATGTTTCTAAATAATTAACTACCAGGCACAGTAAAGGAGACATTTGCGTAAATTAACACATTATATTGACTAAGTTTTGATAATTGGTCTTTCTTGTTTAATGTAGTTAAAGTACTCTATTAATAAATTATCTTATCAAATTACCTCAAGTACCATCTGCCTAAGCAAATTCTTAATTTTAAGTGTGCTTTTTGTAAGGTATATATATTTTATATTCCAGTAGCTTTGCTGGGGATCCAGTATAGACAGTAAGGGAAGATTATCACCAGTCCAGCTTGTGCACAGTCTTGTTCTCATCCATACTAAAAGTTGCCTGCCATCCCGTTAAGTAATGGGGAGTAGGTGGCACAATGTGACGCAAGGGAGGAATAGAAAATCTAATAAGGAAATCAGCTGGTTATTATGAAATTATTATATTATCCACATCTACTTTATTTACTTATACCTTATGCCTAGTACTTATCGATGTCTGTGACAGATCTAAACCCAAAATACACTTTTCTGAAAACCTTTGTTAAATGCAATGATGAAAACACACTATTACATTACACTACATTTAAAGAGCTTCAACATAGTGCTTCCCAGAGCTTCTCCTGGGGACATAGTGATGATCAGGGGGCAGAGCTGGCCCCGTTTAAACACATATAGATTTCTGTATCTGTACAGTTTGGCTATGATCTAACTTTCTTGTCCTTTCTCTGCCTTCATAGTTATAAAATAGTGTTAATCCAGGTCCATGGAAATGGTCCATGGTAATTTTTTGGTTACTAGCGATTCCATCGAAGGTCAGACTATTGAAATGAATAACCTGCATGGACACCACTAGACAGAGCTAATATCTCTGTGATTCATTGCTGGTTAGTACCAACAATGTAATCAAAATCAATAATTAGACATAGTTGTAAGACTGTAATTGTTATGCACCAAAATGTTTGTCAATGAGCCTGGTGGGTCTGAGTAGTCTAGTTAGGTGAATTTATGTTCATACCCGGTATATTACCTATGTTATTAAACGTCTGCCAAGAATCCTGCAGTTATGATGACTGTACTTGTTATAAACTATAATTAGTTATGAAAGAGACATATTACCTTTTAACCACAAACATCTGTCATATATTTGGTATTTATACGGGTAACATAAACTTATCACAAAAGCCCTTACTTGCCAGGTGATACCAGAGCAGGCCCCTGCAGGCCACCAATAGACTCACTCGCAGGGCCATTTCACTCCTGATGGCGAACCTACGGATTTCCGCTCCCGTAAACCCCTGAGATGCTGCGTAGATAACGGGAGCGGAAATCCATAGGTTTGCTGTCAGGAGTTAAAGACCTTTAACTCTTGGAACAGGGAGACAGGCCAAGTTCCCGTCAGGAGCTAAAGGGCCGCGCAAGCGACACTATGGTCTCCCCGCTCCAAGAGTTAAAAGTCCATACGAGTGACTCTATTCATTTGTACGGACCTTTAACTCTTGGAGCCAAGTTGCGGGACCAGGATTTTAAAAGTCTGTTCGAGCGACTCTATTGGTCGACGACAGGGGGCTCATCTGCCATCAACCAATGGTCTCCCTAGACCAAGGTCCGTGTCAGGAGTTAAAGGGCCATGCGACCGAGTCTATTGGTCACCTGCAGGGGCCCTGCCAGCGACCAATAGAGTCGTTATTATGGCCCTTTAACTTCTGCCGGCGAACCTATGGATTTCTGCTGCTGTTAACCCCTGCAATGCTGCGTAAATAATGGAAGCAGAAATATGTAGGTTCACCGTCAGGAGTTAAACACCTTTAACTCCTGTAGAGGGGAGACAGGCCAAGTTGTGCCGTCAGGCGTTAAAGGGCTGTCCAATAGACTCACTCACTTTATCTTTAACTCCTGATCATGTAACTTGGCCTGGGGAGACCATGGTCTCCCCGCCCCAAGAGTTAATGGTCCGTACAAGTGACCCTATTGGTCGTTCATACGGACCTTTAACTCTTGGAGGGGGGACCAGTGGCCCGGCCAAGCTGCGGCACCAGGATTTTAAAGTACTGTAATTGGTAAAGTAGTGTAATAAAAATAATTAGTTCAAACCTATCTACCCATTATAATAATACTGCTACCTCATACTCTAACTAATTGTAACTTTATGAGTATTCCTGAGGCCAGTATTAGTAAATTACTCTTTGTGTATTGATTAATCGAAAAATTCCTTAAATCTTGTGTACAAAATCTAATCATATTATTATCACCACCCCCAATTAAAAAGTGCTTAGTATCCAATTTCATATGGGTAGAATTTAGTACTCAAAACGAATGGGCCACTACACCCAAAGACTTATTTATATAAGATATTTTACCAAATAAAAATCTTAAACCTCTGTATACAGTGAAAGATTACTTTTCGTTTATTAAGTGTTATAAATCAAAGTTGATAAAAGTAGATACACAAATTGCCATTTATAGGGTGCTTAGTGCCATTCATCAGGAAAGAAAAAGAAAGAGAAAAAATGTCCTTATTGGAAACTATTCCACGTTCCATGATATAATCTTTTCTTTTAAGGCCTCTGAGTCTTTTAGAGAATATGAATTGTCTCTATACTATTATTGCAGTATTTGCAAGACTTTGTGTTAAATTAGAGAATTTCCTTCTTAATTGTCGTGTTGCCAACAAAAATACTCTCTGTGCCTGATGTCTAGATTATCTGCAGTTCCCTCTGGTGTCTCAACCAGCAAAAAAGCAATAAATACAAAAAAGTGGGTTGGGCGCTTATTACACCAAGATGCAGTCAAAGATTAAAACTTGGCACCTTCATTCTCATAACATAGGATCCATTTACATTAAAAATCAGAAAGAAATATATAGTGCAGTATGTTTAAATCAAATGAAGCGCTAGAATGATTTCAGATAATGCTCACTCGTGTGATAATGCGCACCATAATGCGCTCGTGGAGAACCTTAAGGTGGCTATATTCCTTTAAATGGACCAGGATTTATCACTCAGAGCAGAAAGTAGGAGATAAGGGAAGCATTAAAAATTGTGTTTATTACAGCATATGGACAGAAATAGTATCTTACAATAAAATCTAGAATGCAGAGTTCACATAGGAAAGAGTCGTCAAAATCAATCTCCAAAAAACGCTCCTCAACTACTCGACCTACACGTTTCACCCTCTGTTGGACTTCCTCTGGAGCATGAAGAGAATGAAGGTTATGAGAATGAAGGTTCCAGGTTTTAATCTTTTTTGTGCGTTGGTGTAATAAGCGCACAACTCACTTGTTTATGTTTATAGCCTTTTTTTATGTACAACAAATTGTCCTGCAGACTCCTATTTTATTGAACACAGACATTTTAGGGAGGGACATTTTGTCCATCCCCATCTATAGGTAAAGCAAGTGGCAGGGCCATACTGGCCTACCAGGATACTGGGAAATTAAGTCAAGTGGTGCACTGCACCCAGGCGCCACCAGGGCTGCTCTGGGTAGCAGGCACACACCTGGCACCACTACATGATTAGCAGGCCCGGTTGGGAAAATCACTCATCTCCCTCTAACCATCCCAACATTAAGGGGACAGCAGGTGTTAGGGCAGGGAGGTGATACAATTAACACACACACACACAAAACTATGAATCATGGCATGCTGGTGGAGGGTAAGAAGGTGAAATAATGCTGGGTATAGAGAGGGAGAGGCTGATTTTGGTGCAATATGTGGTGATAATGATAGGGGTGGAAATCATGCTGGGGATGTATTAATATGGTGGATGGATGATATGACTTATGAATTATGAAGTGTGATGATAGTCAAAGGCAGCTCTACATGCAGCTGCATTTAACACATTTAACACATTTACATACAGTGACAGGGAGAGGGGCATGGTGGTGGCTGCCGTCTATGTTTCATGAAACATATTGCAGTACAATGTATTTGATAACCCCAGGGAGAATATTTTGTGGCAGGCAGAATAGAGGGCATTATGTGGTTTAGTTTGGGTTCCTGGGGTATTTTGGAGAGAAGGGAGGGCCAACGCTTCACTCCACAGTTTACTTGCAGCAGGTGGGGAGTCCAGTCCGGGTGTTCTGGATCTCCCAGGTGGGTCATCACCTGTTGCCAAGGAGCAGCAGGAGGCGGCGACAAAGTTCCCTGTGAGGGATTCGGTGGGGAGGACACAAGCAGTGAGTAAGACTGCATTTCTTGAGAAGAAAAAGCTCTGTGCTACGTTTTTGTTTTGTTGGCCGCGGGTGAGACGTCCAACTATAGTCAGCTTCAACTGTTAGTGCTCAGAGAGCAAGGCTTTTCTTTTGTTTGTTTAAAATGTATGTTTTGTTTGCCGGACCTTTTAATAAAAAGGACTATAATTCCTAAAGCAATACAACCGTCTGTGGTATTTCTATCCCTAAGACTGTGTGGTTATATGATCCCAGCTCACAATACACACACAATTTAACACATTATACATACATACATACATACATACATACACACATGGCCACTCCAACACCATACACATGCACATAATTACATGCACACATGTTGTTAGGATATTCAGGGGGAAAAATAAAATAGGCATTTTTGTTAATCTGTATGTTTCTAAACTTGCAATATAGGGTTTGCATATTATATTCAGTTGATCTCTGTTTTCATGTGGTTCTCATTTCATCTATGCACACAATGCAGTGTTTGCATGTGTTACTCAGTTGATCTCTATGTTTCCAAGCCGTTCTCATTTGATCTATACACACAATGCAAGGATTTGCATGTGGTATTCAGTTGATCTGTTTGTCCTACTTTATGACTACTTTATTGTCCCTCTCCCAGATGGTCCTAACTCATTAGATGCTTTAATGGACCACAGGGATCCTAAGAAATGCATTTTCATATGCAGCTTTATTTATTTATTTATTCTTCAGATATACTTCATAAATTCAGGGTTTGTCTCTATTCTGAATAAAAAAGGAATTGAACCTGGACCCCACACATGTTCCGCATGCAATAATGGCACCATGAAAATGAAGTGATTTCCAGGGCTTGTGTTATATTGCCAATGTTTTCAGTAGGGTTAAATGCAGCTGCTGGTAAGTTTCACCACTCTGATTATCTGTCTTTGTACCAATACCATGACCTATGACCATACCTAACACCTTGACTTTCAACATTGAAAAATAAAACCATTATACAAATGATGTTTGTGTACACATTACCTACACCTTCACCATACTCATGTATATTTTATATTCATTTTACAGTATGTGCCAGTCATATGGGACAATTATTGTGCTAAAACTGATGATGCTAGCATGGTTTATTATTATCATAATGTCAACCATCTGCATATTGCGAGTTAATTGTTTTGAATTTTGCTTAATACAATTAAAGTAACTCAATAAATATGGTCGGCCTTGTAGATATTATACTAGCATTAAGCATAATTTTAGTAATTTAATTCACCATAGGTTGAGTGTTTCATGATGATGATGTTGAGACTGAAATTCAAGTACCTTAGAATCAATTAATGAGTTGCTGTATATACCTATAATACAATGTAGAACATTCAAGGTGACACTGACTTCTCAAGTCTAACCCCAAATCCATATCCTCTTGTATTTGTACTATAAGTTATATGGCTGCAGTATGATGGTCTTTCAGCACTACCAGGATTATAAGAAATATTATAAAACTGGATTAGTATAATCTACTTTCTCATTTTCTGTAGAAAAGGCTTTTTTTCATTCATCAACGAAGAAAACTACAAAGTGGTTGTTGTGATTGCCATGATTAGCATAGAATCAATAGGGCTGAGCACATCAATTTTTAGAATGCAATCATAGAATAGTGTATACAGAAAGATAAAAATAAAAGAAAACATATTACATTGTCTGATGCCTCCACAAACAATATATAAAGCCAGACAAAGGCCAGCTATATCCTTCAGAGCTTACCTTTGTAGTCTAGTTGTTGTGGAAGCAAATAACCATGTGCAATTAATATTTTAACAAATAGGGTCATTTAACTTAAATTGTCATTTTAAATAATACATAAACTCAATAATTTCAGAAAATAACAGCATAACAGGCTTTACTCTTTATTCATAAATCTGTGCAGATATTTGTATATGTTTTCTTTTATCCTCTCATGAGTCATGTCAATTATGTATAGCCAAACACTGTATCTTTCAATGACATTGACAAAGTACGGTGAAGGTTGTTTAACAATGGGATGCTTTTATAGCTTGTATCATATCATTTGAACTCTCTTTAAGTGATTAGCATTCCCTGCCTGCACATTTCCAAAGCTTCTTTTATTTTTAAGATTAGTTCATCAGTTCTGTTTAAGTAGGGCATGCAAGTGAAAAAAATGTTTTATAATGTTTATAATTTAATTTATAAATATATTATTTAGATAAACAATACAATGGATGCTGAAAATTGTGATGCCTTCATACCTATCAAACATTATAAGCTCCAACAAAGAACAGGATATTAGGGGAAAAACAATGTGCTGACGAACATACGTGCCGATAAGAAAATGTGCCACTTGAAATAGGAAGGATGTGCCATGTATACATGACCCATTTTTTGCACCTAACTGGTTTCGCTGAGCTACGTTTCTGTTACTTCAGGCATTTACTTTGTAAAACATTTTTTGCATTACAAATATCAGATCTTTTAATTGGGCATGGATTAGAAAAATATATTACTATGTCTTCATTCTTCAGATTAACTGCTACCTTGTATGTCACTAGTTGATTATCCTACATACTGTACCAATCCTAGCCAATCAAATGCTAATGGTTTAAATAATTACCGTATTTGCTCGATTATAAGATAACCCCCCCAAACTTTGAATATTAATTTAGAAAAAAAACCTGAATGTAAGACTACCATATAAGAAAAAAAAAGTTTTATTAGTAGATTCTTTTATTTATTAGTAATTCTTTCATATTTAATAAAAACCATGATTGAGGAAATGGTGTCTGTGCACATCGTGCAGGCGTTCATGGATCTGGATCTGATTTTGTAGTCAGACCTTGAGGTCTAAATATAAGACGATGAGTGTTTTTTAGAGCGTTTGCAAATACGGTACTTTATTGTATGTACAATTATGGGTGCAGGACACTGATATTTGTTCCAAATAGCAGTGTATATTTTCCACAGGCAAAACATATCTCTGGAAACAGAATACAGTTAAGCAGTCCTGTAAGTGTTCTTAACTGGTTTTTAGCTAAGTCACTTCATTGGCTTCTGTAATTTCACTGATAGCTTGAACTCATAGTGAATTGACCTGCAACTGTATATATAGAGATCAATCTCTTTTGGACCACAGTTTTATTAAATCTAAGGGGCTATTCTCAAGATATCAACTCTCATATTAAAATTGCTAGTGTTATGTTACATGTTAAGCAACCTTAATAGAGCATTCATTGTATTCTTCTTGCTCTGAAGGTTTAACCACATAAAAACTTCATGCGTCACATGAAAAATAAGGTCCGGGCATTCAATAGTGCTGGAAATTGTGTTTCTAATCGTACAGTTAGTAACAGAAGTAAAAACATATGAGAAGGAACACTAAAATATACTCACTGGTGAGCAGTTAAACTCCCAGGGCACATAATCAAGTAACAAGCTCTACCTTGTATACATATATAGCAATCATATTTCAGAATTTCCTCGTAGCAGACCATATTTTCAAATTAAAATTGCTTCTTGTCTAAGCAGTTTAATGAAAACTTCTAGACAGTCAACTTAGAACAAAGTAAATCAACATTTCAGTTTACTTAAGCTCAACTAGTGTCCAAAATGTGTCCAGATCCACTTGATACAATTAAGACTAAAATACAACATTTACATATATACTAAGAGCCTCATGTATGATCATACTGATGTTACAACGTTTGCATTAAAATGAGACTAACAATGTAACTTAAATATGTTAAATATATAAAAAACACACACACACACACTAAACTGGGATTTATAGCCCTAGTAAAGCCGTCAGCTATTCATTATTGATTACATTTACAGTAGCTCGGCACTGCATACACTAAGGGATTCTGTATTGCACTGTATCACTCTGGCATATATTAATTTTCCGCTGGCAATGAAAGGGTTAATTCGCCTATGTTAAAGTGTATTTGCTATACATTAATTTTACCTTTTTGTAGACTGTGTAAAATTGGTTTAGACAATTTTCTAGATCTACTTTTTTCATTCTACAAAATCTTACGGCAAAGTAACAATTCAAGAAGAGCTAACATTTAGCACACCCTGATGAATTTGTAAAGGGAGATTTTCATTTTTTTGGTATGTGTAGCCTGTTTTTTTAGCACAAAATCTTATTTTCTTAACTGCTAACCTGAGTTTAGGTCATTCAGTAGCTAACCATACATTTTTACCCCTGTTAAATGCAATAAACGTTAAGACAGGTCATTGAATCAGGGCCAACATTTCTAGCTAATTATAGTATAATATAGCATAGATCACATACACAAATGCTAAAAAAGTACATATTTACTACAACAACAACATCATCATATTGCAATAGAATAAGAATGAGAACATGCAGGTAATAAAAATGTAAATGGTCCTGTTTTGTGGAAAAGACTTAAATTTTTTTGAAAAAAAAAATATATTGAATAAAATATTTACAATACAAAACATTAAGCTGAGACGATAATAACATAATACACATATGATAATAAGGGAACGTTATTACACATTTCACACATACACATGGTAAGTCTGCTTTTTCATTCACTCTGCCTTATTTTCATACATACAATTATTTTCATAATACAAGTCATTTAATGATTTTGTAGCTTTTAACATTATTCACACAGTCTGGCTAATTACGGCTACAAAGAGACACAGCTACTAAGTAAAGTACACAGTAATGTGCTTGACAATAAACAAGGTAACAAGAAGCAGAATTTTAATTGTGTTTTCTGAAGATTTTTTTTACGAATGAAAAAGCAGGTTTGACATTGCAATTGAATTACATGTTTTTAATGTAGGTGAATGAAACAATACCTAATTACAGTATTCAGTTAGGAGTTTAATACTCTTCAATAATAATGAGATGCAAACGGTAAAAATCAATTACAGGTTGGATTAACTCCTTGCAGAAATAGCTGTGTATTCCTTTAGAAGAAAGCAAAGGTAAGCGAAATACCCTTTTACTACCCTATTGCTGACTTTTCCTCACATTACATCTAAGCCTCTAACCCTCTAGGTTTAGATTTAGATCCTTTTATTACTACTTAGCCATTGGAGAATATCGCGGCTTCCCCTTCAGTCATTAAATTCAACGTTGCCTTAGTAACCATGCAAATGGGCTATATAATGGACCACACAACAACATGAATTGTAGAATTTTATGCGAAATCCTTCCTGTGCGTTAAACCTTATATTTGTACATCTATATTGTATAACAGTATAACGCAAAGTGTATTTCATGTGGCCATAGCTGCAACACATCATTAAGTCGAATTGCTTGGGTTGCTCAGGCAACATTGAATTTTATGACATCAAAGGGTTAGATGTGAAGTCATAGATTAGTCAGATTTCCAACTCCATTTATCCATCCATCCATCAATCAATGTATCTATCTGTCTTTTACTGGTGGTTGACCTTACCTTTTTTATTTTTTTTGTAAGGAACTGTGTTGTTTCCCCAGCTACTTAATAGCATATCTCAAGAAACCAGTGTGAAGATGTTTCGATGAATTTAAGACAAATAATAGTGTGTGAAGTGAAGTTCCAGGTGCAGCTTCAGAGATTACAGAATTCTTCAGCAAATAAATACTTTCATTTACCAAGGGCTCTTATAATAAAACATCAAAGAATCCTGTAATTGTTCAGGATTACTGCTTTTAGATATTTCTGTTCTGTATAGGTTCCAAAACATCTTCAAACATTAATGACTCTTTTGGCAAAACAAAAGGAAAAAAAACCCCTGTGATGTTCAATATTGAATTCAGGACAAATAAATTGAATGCATTGAATCGATGGTTAACAAAAGGTTGTTGGCACTAAATAAATAAAAGATAATAATAATAATTTTCTAAAATATGAAAAGGCTAATAGGTACTTTACCAGCTGGAGATATAATAATAAACATTGTATAGCATAACATACATATATCATATAAGGCCGCTGGCTATTTTTTTTTCGCAGTGGTGCATTGGGAGCCTCCATTTGGGCTGCATATTCTATAATTCTTTCATTAAATGAAACAAGGACAAGGAGACCTAGAGACCTGCATTCTTAACTATCTTGTATATGCGTTCTCACGAGCATGTCACATTAAATTGGGCACAAAATGTTAAGGGGACATCTGATCGGTAGCCAGCCTTAGAAAACGGGTTTCTATTCAATCATCAAATGCTCAAAGCCTTGATCATGTTGGCCCGATAGACACCGCTGAGCCTCTGCGCCTGACAGCAGCACATTACATATTGTAAAAGCTTATCTAGTACATCTTTAACCACCATTGTTGACCAAATAAACCGTGTAAAAGGGATGATTGTATGCGCTGATATACCCTCTGTGAACTTGTTTTTATTGAAACCAATGAAAACCATATGAAACATTTTGGAATTATAATCTTTAATTCATCGTAGAATTAAATCCTGACCAATACCTCTCAAGATAAGACTTTCTAAGTATACAGTACTACAGGTGTAAATGTATATAGTATATATATATAAATATAGGCCTCAATACATAATGTACATTATCAAGTGAAAACGGAACACTGGGTTTTAAATTAGTTGACATTGTTTAAATGTAACTCCGCTCACTCTCATCCATACACTGTTATTGTGCTATATGCATTTATTTGAAGTTATTTGTCATCTATATGTATAAGGGTATTACAAGGGTAAGCTAATGATTTTTGTTGGCTGATGCGTCTACCTGGTAAACCTCATCTATCCTTAAAGATTTTTAAATCAATGCATAAGACATCCACAGCAGTACTAAAAGCCAGCGCTGTACATATAAAGGATATGTGAACTAAATAGCAATTTAAAAAAGATAAAATAACACTTTAATGTATAATCAATTCCAGTAAGTACAGGGTAAGAGGCTCTCTGATATTCTTAAAGACCTGTATTAACTAATCACATTTTACAATATTGAAAAATAGACTAGTTTCATAATAATGTTATAAAATCATAGCATTAATAATTTTATGTAAATAAATACTTTTTTACCCACCTTTGTATCCAACACAGGAGTTTTGAATGTTCCATGCAAATTCACAGTGACGTTTTGTCCGGAACACCTCGATATAAATAGTTTTTTTCCGTCACAGCGTGTCCTGCTTGATGAACCATATTAAACCGTGAACCATACTGACACTAAAATCGACGGCAGATTAATACCATGCAGGGCATGACTGTAACAATTCCATAAAAATCTCTACACGCAGAGCGTATTAACTGAAAGTTTTAACATACATACCAGAAATGTGTACGAGAAAAAGACCAAGGACAGCTCATTTAAAATGCGCCAATTCAAATCAATGGAATCTATTGTCAATATCATAGATAACCAAGCAAATAATTATTTTATGCTGTGGCATCTAAACATCAAAATTAGGCCAAATCTCCAGGATGCCTGTACAAGAAAAAAAGAGTAGCGCCATCTTTATCTAACCAAAAATAACACTGTGACCCAATTTACAGAGCCTCCAGACCGTGTTTTAATTGATTCCTGCATTACATGCGGCGTAACCTGTTCCTTACTGTGTTTTTCAGATGCTGCTACAAATGAAGCAGACATGGGACCAGGTTGCCAATCAACAGCTTCAAAGGATAAAATAACACTTACATCTATAATCAATTCCAGTAACAAGTACAGGGGAACAGCTTCTCTGTTATCCTTAAACAGGCCAACTAGGCACAGGGCGGCAGGTTCAGGGGGACAGTAGCCCCTCTGCCACAAATAAGGGAGCCTCGGGTTCCCTTCAATGCCACTTATCAATAGCATGGGCCGATTAAAAGGGAGATCGCTGATCTCGCCAACGCACCCGTTACCGCTATGTAGGGCTGGGATGTAAATACATCAGCGAGGCCAGCCACAAGAAGGTGTAATGAGATAATATATCGGATGTTGAGATAAGATTTCAGATGCCCCTTAAAAATATCTAATAGCTCAACAAATTTAAATTTGCACCTCTTCTCATGGGTACTTTTAATTATGTTGTCTTGCTTGCTAGTGCCATGTTTTAGGGCTGCTAACCTAATGAATAAATGGCAATACAATCTCATTCAAATTACCCACACATTTCTAATTTCCTAAATATAATTATCGGAATACAAGTATATCAATAGAATCCTTGATTTATTATACATGAGTCATAATTACCCTATTATCATGGCGTGAACAATAAAATGTGTCTTAGAAGATGAAATTAACTATTTTTAACCTTGAACCAATATTATTTTGTTCATTTCTGCATGGTCTTTCTTTATTGAAAGACAAAGGATCTATCAAATTTTATCAAAGTCCATAACAATATGAATGCTTTAGAGGTTTGAAGTATTTAAAAGAATACAACCATGACAAAGTGTTACAAATGACGTCCACACACCAGTAATTAATCAAATTGAAGCAGGCAACAATCATAATTTGTCAGAATAAGGCAAAGCCTTACCCAGAACAATTATTAACTATACACTACAATTGGTAGAAATCGTAGTCAGAAACAGTAACCACAAACTGGGAACAAGGAACTTTGCCAAGGTCAACCACTGGAGAAAGGCAAGAAAGCCAGAATGGTTCCAAGTCAAGAAGCTCACCCAATACAAGAACCACTCAAAGGGCACCAGTGTCTGAGGGAGCCAGGCATTTATGGACCTGATAATTAGTTCCAAAGAAAAATGGACCACTGTAACCAAGTGAGAAACACCAGTAAAATGGCTTAAGAGTAGAGGCAGTGGAAAGGACTGTTGGCAGATGGAAATAATATAATGTCCACAAATCACCAGGTTCTAGGTTCAAGGTGGCATGTAGAACAAAGAGCTGTTGTAGTATGTACACACTGACTGAGGATAAGTATAAAGAAAGAGTTTTATATTGATAAATATTTTTTTTTACACTAATGATTGGGTTTACTGGAGAAAATCACTAGAACTTACCAACAAAGTTGATAAAAAGTAAATATGTGAAGGCAGAATAAAGCTGATATAGGCATACACTTGGTCGGATGATATGGCAGAGAGGTTCACTGAAAAAAAGTAACTAATTCACTTCATGTCTGGAATACATTTTAGATGATCCAGGCCTGTTCCCATACATCCTGCAACTTCTCTAATTAACTGATTCTACAAAAAAAACCACTAATTAATATTGAATATTTAACCATGAATATTGCAGAAGCTCTTAGAAATACTATTTTTAATATGGTGCATTGGGCAATTTTAAATACAAATATTTCAAGGTTTATTTGTCTGATCGTACCAAACAGAGCTTTAATTATCAAAGAAACAGACATTTCTTCATGTTGTTTGTCAGTGTTGATAGGTAAGTGTGGCCTATCAAATCCATATCTGCAGATTAGTTCCTTTTTATTTGGTTATTAGAACTGGATGACATGACTGTAATATAATTCAAAAACTTCAAAAGGGGACCAGGTTATACCTTTGCAGGATATTAAATAATATGATTTTCATTGTCGTCCAATTTTACAGCTTATATCAAAGATCTGAAACAACTTCTCACTAATTTGTCAGTTTCCAAGGAAATAAATATATTACTATAAACCACACAAAAGAAATGTGATACTTGAAGTGAGGTAGATATTAAAGCGTGCTAATAAATCTTGTCGTTTTATAGCCATGTTGGTGCCTTGATGGAAATTCTTGACTTGTGTGACATTTAAAGTACTGCTTTAAGAAAAAACTTCGGTGTGATTTAAATATATAATTTAACATGTTATTGATTGGGTCTAGGCTAGGGTTTATTGTATTCACTGCTAAGGTCATAGTTAACTATTTACTAGTACATTGAAAACCAGTAACGAGTGAACTTGCAGAACTGGTTGTCTGGATCAGATCACTGGGTGGAGCTCACTCCATGCTAAATGCATTGCCCTGCATGACAATCATCTGTACGAGGGCTATGGTTAGTTTTGTTATTTTATTTTTTAAAGTAGACTAATGCTTTGAATGTTTCTATGATTATATTATGTTTGAAATTCATCTCATAGAGGAATCTAGCAGCATTCCTTTATTTTTCAGCTTTTTTTGTTTTTTATTTGTACTTTATGATGGATCCCTATTCAACGACTGATATACTGATTTAGAATCAATGCATTGTTTCCATATCATATTATATTGTATATCATAGTGTATCTCCCCTTTGAGGATTACTATTATTATTACTATTAGCAAATGCTATTGATTGCCTCGTTATAAAGTTTGATTTTGACAACAAGAGCAATAATGGTTCATATGTTAAAACCCTACTTTATATAAGGACTATATAGATTGTAGATATGACATTTGCTGCTGGGTTTGATAAATCATGGTGCAGAAACAAAACACAAAGCATTATTATTATTTTTTTTATACCTCAGTAACAAATAACTGAAAGAGAATCATTTTACTATCATGAGACAAGTACAAATTTAAAGAAGGGCACAAAATAAAACAAAAAAAAATACATACATATTATCTACTTACCTACTGAAATATTTGGTCATCAATCATGGATACTGAAGACAGCTTCTGTTAAAGGGGAATTGTCAAATCCATATCATTCCTAATCTAAATGATTATGCCTATATAGAATATATACAGTAGATATAATTTGTCTTTTCAATTTAAGTACTCCGAGTCCCCATCCTGTAGTAGATTTACTTGATTTGTAGTAGCCAGAGCCGCTCCGTTGTTGTCATAACCTATGCTGCCTGTAAGCTCAAAAGTAATCTTTTTGTATAAGGGCCCCAAGCTCCTTAATATGGCATTGGCCACACTGCATTTTGTAGCATTTTGGCCCACCCTAAGTATGTGTGATAGAAGCCTTTCAGAGGAACCGTACCATGATAATCGGTCTCTAGCACTTTACCAAAGCAGTGCAGCTGAACTCCAGGTAGAAGGTTGGATCGTCCTACTGACTGACAGTAAGAGAATGCGATCAGAAGAAATAATGTCCTATGCCTTCGGTGGAAATTAATGCGATGCCACAGCTGGAAAATCTGAATTAACAAAAAACAAAACTTATAATAAATAGAAAACTAAATCGTGTTATGAATAGGTGAGTGCTGGAGTCAGTATTGGTTTTATCTCAGGCGTAACTGTATATCTTATATTTATCAGCTGCTTAAGTATAAATTCTGCACCAGCAGCCGCCATATTCTTGGATCCCACTGATGTTTTTCTCGTCTAGCTAAGTTTCTGCCCTATTCACTCATGGTCTCGTTTTGGCAACAATATACCCACATAAAGGGCGAGGAGAGCAAGACACAAGTATAATTTACATAAATCATATACGGTTCAGAAAGATATTTTTAATAGTGTCAAAAAATATCATCTCAAAAAATACTATTAAATGATATATTTCTTGTCTGTTATAGAAGCTTTAAGTGATTATACGTTATACACTTGAAGCGGAAATAGAGTAAACAAAAAATAGTGCTTTCAGTTTGATATAGCAAAAATCACAATAACCATGACAATGCTGCAGATATATTTGCATTCAGTAACTACATGTTTTGCCATATCATGTGCTGTCCAGGGTAAAAGAAGCTTAGCAATGATCAGTGAGATTATCTAAAATCAATCTTTTGCCCTGCCAGCGTTTCTATGTGTATAACCAGGAGGTGGACAAAGAGTTAACTGGTGGTTATTCAACATTTTCAGAGATGGGTTGATTAGTTCAACTCTTCAAGGAACGATCCATATCCATTTTCTCTTGGCGCTTATAGCTGAAGCAAGCCATATAAAGGGCAATCCCTGCTAGCAAAATGTATTTCTTAAAGTTAGATACCAAAGTCATTTTGCAAGGTTTTGTTTCTCAGCTGTACTCTTCCACCCTTTGCTTTCTATGCTCACACTATGACTAACTTCCTAACATTTGATCATATTTAATATATTAAGTGAATTTTGGCTGTGTGGCAGCTAAATGAAGAGCTGTCATTTTTAATTAATGTAACAGACCATCATGCCCTCAAATAAATAATAATTTGGGACGTGATTAAAAATGTCCTCTTTATTTATAAATTCCTTCAAGAAAAGAAGCCACAAGCAGGAACACTTCAAGAGCTCATGCCTCATAAATATATTTATTTTGGCCAAAAATGTCCCAACACTGGCCAATTAATTCCCTCTTGCTCAGATAATGACCCTTTAAGATGATTTTGTAATGAACTCCTTTGAGAATGTGCATAATTACTGTTTGATGAAATCAGTGGCACTCTGGATTTTGCTTCAGTAAACATGGAAGCATGACAAAGTATTAAGAGACAATGAAATCCAGAACAAATTTGTTAAGGTATTTACCAAGCGTGATAGAACACCAGTGTATAATCGGGAATTTTACACATTGTTAAAAACATTTTAATTTATTTTATTGTCCTTGTACATACCAGTGGTTTGGGAAAAATATGTTTAATAAAATTTAGAATCCACAAAAACCGAGATAGTATAAAGGGTATGGTGACAAACACACAAATGTGTGGATTGTGCGGAGGCTGTGCCCTTTAACGGAGCAGATAGCAGGAAAACATGGCCAAGAAATAATACAGAAGAACAAGAAGAGGCAAGACAAGAAGGGGAGCTGCAGAAAAGGAGACAGGGACACGGAAATGGTTGGCGGAGAAGGTAGGGTGAGATTGAGACAGCGTAAGAGAGTGTGAGAGTGAGTGAGAGTGAGTGAGAGAATATGAAACAGAGTGAAAGAGTGACAATGAATGCCATTTAGAATTGAAAAAGATAATACTAAAAGGTAATACTAGCACCATAAAGAGGGACCATCGACGTAAATAAATGTTTTTTTTTTCCATTTTCTTATTCATATTAAAACTGTGTAACTTTTTATATTCTTATTAGTATCTTTATTACTTTGACTTTGACATTTTGCAGCTGTACGTCAAGTGGTTTCAGCTTTAAGGATGCCCTGTGGATTTTATATAACATTTGATTCTAATGAATTTAGTAGTAGTAGTTTTACAATGTAATTGTGATCAGTAAATTATTGCTGCTATAAGACTTCCTCTTCCCTTTGATTATTAATATACTCCATAACGTTTCCTGAGTATTTTTGTATCAATACAGATTTCTTTACAACAACAAAATTGTTAGAATGTCTATCATAGTTGTGGCATAAATGACATTACCCAAAACAAGTTTTATTACATGGCCAGAGTTTATCTTTCTATGAATCTATTTCTGAGAAGTTTCCTTTGCTATTAGATCCTCCACTGTGATATCATGTTATGGCTTTCACTTGCCATGCACCTAAAGAGCCATTGAGGTGCGCTGGGCAATCAGTAAAGAGTACGGCTAGTAAAATTACAAAGCCTAGTAATTCAAAGATAAGAAGGACTTGCTGCTGGTTATTCCTGGTCACTAATATTTTCTTTCAACTTCTAACAAAAATCTATTTGACAGCATAATAAGAACCATTAAGCCCATCTAGTACTCAAAACGTAATCAGTCCTTGGTCTTGTCTTAGGTTCGGGATAGCTTCATGCATTTTCTATGGATGTTTAAATTTCCTCCATTCCTATCGGTAAAGTAAACATTCCCCATTGCATTTCCAGCTCTCAATGAATGCGTAGTTTCCCCATTCACTGAGGATACCCTTTTGAATTATTCATGAAAGTTTGCTCATTGAAGCTTAGATGAGATTCTCTTACTAAGTCTGTGGACCAACCTAAACATTTCCTTGGATTATCTTAACACAAAGTACCTTCTTCCTGAGTGTTCTGCATATTTGCAACCTTTACTTTTCTGCAAGTTGGTCCCATATTTCAGCCTTGCAGAAAAAGCTCTGTTCATATTAACAGTTTCTGTAACTTATTTCTAGTGTGCTTAGGTTTTTGAGTCTACAGGTGATGTTTGCATATGTTTTGCAGAAAAAAAGGCATTTATTTACCCATACAAACAGCAAAATAGGGCAGATAACTATAACAGCGGATATATACAACTTCTTTACATTGCAACACAAAGTCTCTGGATATTGTGCTCTAGAGACCCTTAATTAGGGAACTTGGTAAGCAGACCAAAATGGGATTAGCCATTTAATTCCCTAGAATGAATAATAGAACATGTTACAGCGAGCAAAGGAATATAGATGATGAATATAGATTCCTTAAGGAGAGGATGAAGATGGGGCTTGCAGTACACAACATTATGATGAATACGTCTTGCAACACATAACACTACAGGCGTCATTCAAAACAGTTCATGTTCTATTCAGTGTGCAGAAAGTGTAAAAGTGTAGCGTTGGGCAATTGCTGCACATCTGTGATGTATAGGCTGATGACCCAATTATACCACTTCATTCTGGGACTTTTTAGAAGTATTAGTATTATAAATGACACTAGAGATATTTTGTTTAGAGAATTCTTCCCTAAAATCTTCTATTACGTTTGGAAAATTAGTCTTGGTATACACACAATCCACAAGCATTAATTACAAATTAGCCGTGATGGAAATGTAATGCTTACCAATTTAAATATAGCTGAATTATTTAGTTTAACGTCATGCAAATTAATGAATATGAATTTTCTTTAGTCTACAAAATGGCCAAAGATAGAAGCAATGGTCCAACTTTGAGTGTTTTGGTGGCCTATTTCTAAAGAGAAATAAAATACACTTAAATGGCCTCATTTTTCTTTTCCCTGTATCAATGTTTATTTTAATTTTCCATTTACTTTTCAGGGGATTGTATATGTTTGTTAGAGCAAGAGAACCTTGATTAATGGTTCACAGACGCCTTTTTATATTAATTTATAATAACCTTTTTGACTGCCAACAAGGGTAGTTAATTATTGGTAATACTGTAGCAGATACATGGGCAGGCTAGCCTGGGATGCAAGGGGAATGTTTCAGTTTTAATTGGTGAAAACCCAAAATACATAAAATGATTACATTTATCATTTTACTCTTTCAATGCTGGTAAATAGAAACACATCATTTGACAGTGGCTAAGAACCATTCAGCCCATTTAGTCCCTAATTCTTCATTAGTAATTTTCTTATGAAAATAAAAATGAGCGGAAGAAATGGGCTTACAAATAAATTTTTACTTGCTGTTAAATTTCAACAATAAAATATATTTAGGAAAATAATGCTGCACAGGGTGCAGTTACTT
>VKOC01021523.1:0-48717 GCA_009364415.1 Spea multiplicata
CCCTAACCCCCTTTCTCAGGATCTCCCCTCTCTCTCCCTAACCCCCCCGGTCGGTCACTTACCTTCATCTCCTGTGTTGGAAGCGTGAGGCGTTTGTCTCGGGTGCCGGCGCTTCACTGCTGAGCGCCGGCGTCTGACGTCATATGCCGGCGCCCAGCGTGAAGCGCCGGCACCCGAGACAAACGCCTCACGCTTCCAACACAGGAGCTGAAGCGCTGAGGGAGGCGGCCGTGGCCGCCGCCAGCAGAGTAGTCCTGGATTTCTGTCAGTCAGGGGGGCCCGAGAGTTGCCGAGCGGTCGTCTTCAGCAACCGCTCGAAACCCCTTGGGCCCCCCTTGACTGGCAGAACTCCAGGGCCCGGTCGCAGTTGCGACCCCGGATTTATCGGCGTATAACACGCAGGTAGGGTTTCAGCTTCATATTTTAGTTAAAAAAGTGCGTGTTATACGCCGATAAATACGGTATATAGTGTATTTATATATAGATTACTGTTTTTTTTCTGATCATTGTAAGTGAGCTAAATTGATTTGCTTATTCTTTTTCCAGATCTGGAGATTGTCTGCCTACAGACAAAGGGTAACGCCATCCAAAAATCAGCAAGCAACGCTCATTCTTCTGAAAATTCACACACAAATCTTGTACTAAACCAGTGCCATGTAAACTGTAGAAACGAAACAAATAAAAAGCAGCTTTCTTTGCCGTCATTGTTCTTACAGTCTGTTTGTTTTATTCGCTTGATAATCATGTGAAGAGATATTAACAGAACGGAAAGTAAATGATAAACATGTTATAAATGTCACTAACTACTACATATTCTACATTAGTTTCTTGTAGAATGTGAATAATGGACATTTTGCTTTTTAGCACCAGGGGATCTGTTCACAAAATGCTGACTTTTTCTGTAGAGCTGAACTGGGAAAAATACAGAACTGGACAATATTAAAGACCAGCCCCAAATTCCATAGTGCCATTGTTGTGCCTATTCTTGTCTTAATGTTCAGCCCTCCTTAATAAATATAAATACCCCCTGCCATTGCACCCCAAACCACCTAGTAGGCCTTTCTAATCCAAATGCTTATCGCACAGTAATGGTTTTAAGGGCGCTTGTCACTTCCTGACTAGACATCTAAAAAGTAGATCCAGGCCGTATGAGCTTGTAATCTATTCTATATACACATAATGCATAATTTGTTATATTATATGTCGTAACAGTTGCATAGATATTGACAAAGATTAACTTATGGGCAGGGGAACTTTTGCACTCCAGAAGTTAAGAGGTTAAGTAATCACACATACACACACATCAGGACTCAAAAATATTAAACGCTTCTCATCAGGATCGCTGTTAGCGCCAGGCGTCCCAGGGGCCTCAATCAGAGGGATGAAAGACATTGACATTTTTCGACTCAGGTTCCAGGTGGGTCATTCCCTGGAGCGACCACTTCGGAAAAGTCACAATTAGTCTTCAGTAACAGTAAGACCCAAAAATCTTTGTAAGGGTTTGAGTCCCTTGGGATGAGGCCACTGAAGATTTGCTTTTAGCTTTTTGGGGTCCATTTCAATGCCGGTAGCGGTTATAACGTATCCTGGGAAAGTGGCCGAGTGTAGACTCAGATTCACACTTTTCTAGCTTGGCGTACAGTCTGTTCTCTTTTAGGCATTGCAAAGCTACTTAAACATACTCACAGTAATAGTACTGAATTATTGCGCAATACAAAGTTATATTTAAGTTACTTCGGTGTGAGTATTTATTACTAGTTTATATATGGTCCTAACTAAACCCCTCGGAATGTTGGGGGGAGTGAATAAGAATTTGTCTCTAAATGACTTTTTTACAAACTCCCGGAAAACAGGAGGCCATTGCAGAGTCCAAACGGCATCACAGTATACTCGCAATGTCAAATTTAATGTTAGTAGTTTCAAGTGAAGAACCCTCACGTGGATGCGCAAGGGCAAAGTCTCTTAAGTAATGGTGCCCAGATGCAGAGGTCGTACATCAATGGCCGACACACACAGGGGATTAACCTTGGTGGGCAATGTTACACTGCGAAAGAGACAAAGGGTATAAAAGTCTGATGGAAAAAACTGAGGAGACTTTTCAACTGGTTTGGAGCACTGGTTCAGGCGATCCTCGGCACCCGATCAGATCCCTTTCATACCGGGGAGAAGGAGGTAGACATATAGACTGGACTTGGCTTTACTGGAGGAGCGGCGGCAATGGACGCCAGGGCATGTACTAGACCGAGAAGTCTGCAGGACCTGGGTGAACTGGTCCATGCGATGGTCCAAACTTTCAATCTGTGCCTCATAGGCAGACATTTTCTGTCCAACCTCTGCAGGATAGGACTTTTATTTTCCCAATGTTTTAATCGTTTCAGTGGATTCTTTTCGTGTTACCAAAAATGATTGCACTTTGGGGTTACGTATGAAAAATCTTGCTACTGAAATATATATATATATATATATAGCCGTGCGGTGTGCGTTTAGAAGAGTGGTTTGCGCAGAGATGTGCTGGCAGGTTGCCCGTTTCTTCTGTTTCGGGGGTGAGGTGCCAGTAAGCGATGGTACGGCAGACGGAAGTCTATGAATATTGGATGGCTGTATGATATGACAGGAGCTTCATCAAATGTCCTGTATATAACATATTGTTCTTGGAGCAAGCTGGATTGGTGAAGATATTTGTTGTGGTCAGGATGTTTCTTACACATTGTGGTAGTAATTTAGTAACTTTGCCATCATTACTACATGGTGTAAAACCTCCACACCTAATAACCTAGTTGCCTAATGTTTCAAATACTCACCAAGCTGCTCTCCTAGTTCATGAGACATGGAAGCCTATTGACAAAAACGTATTGTATTTGCGTAAATAAAGATGATAAAAATGGCGCCCAATTTCCTTACACAAGCCACGAATATCGAAAAAGCTGTAAAATGTAATTTTAATCTCAAAGTAAGGAATACCCGTGATTTAAGTACCGTATTTCCCCATGTAGAAGACGCACCTTTTTTAGAAAAAAAATTGGGGTCTAAAAATTGGGTGCGTCTTATACAGTGTTGGTAGATATATTTTTTTTCTTTATTTTTTTTTAAATAACTGCTGCTTACCTTCTTCCGCCGCGGCTGCACAGGAACCCAGTGGAGTCACGTGAATGTACATTGCATCACATGACTCAGCTCAGTTCCTGTTCCTGTGCAGCCGAGCAAGGCAGAGGGGAAACAGCTGCCCCCACGGAAGTCGACGAGCGGCAGCAGAAGATCTGCAGTTCTGGTAAGGTTGGGGAGTAAATGTATGTATGTATGTATGTATGTATATGTGTGTGTGTGTGTGTTAGCATGGATCCCTGTGTAGGGGGCACAGGGAGGGGGAACAGGGAGGCTGAAAGTGATGTGCATGTACCGGCTGCCTGAGCATGATAGGAGTGCGATTGCTAACAGCTGCTAGCAGCCAACATCAATCACACTCATATCATGCCCAGGCAGCCAGTCCAATAACTTTATGTAATATATTTTTTTTAATTTTGGCCCCCAAAAATAGGGGAGCGTCCTATACTTGGGGAAATACGGTATTAACTACGTACTCGGCACACATCAACTCTTCCATCCATATGGAGCAGGAGAGCTCCAGGCTAAGGCAGCCCTGGGAAGTTTGGACAGAAACTGCCTCTTCCATATAATAAGTTTATACGACATCTAGGCAGTTTTTACGGTGTGTCGGTGAATGTGTAGTTTTTGGAGGAGCCGAAAAAATATGATATAGTATAAAAACCAGAGATAGATATAACAAAAATGTATTTACTGCCAAAAAACACCATTTTATAGTCTTCTTGCCTTGCTTTGTTTGTAATAAAAATCAACTATTATGCCTTTTTCCATGATGATGTTCATAAAGCCGAGCCGTCGGGACATACTTTTGGGACAGAACTGCAGATAATTCTTTCCCATTTAACCCTTTGTTCATCTTCATTAATAGCCTTATCATTTTATACCTTTTTGAACATATTCACCATGAAAATGCCATTTATACACATTTTAATTTCTCTATTGTTTCCAAGATGCTTTGCCCAGAGTCACACGTCAAAACGTAGCAGTCGGCAGAAGTTGCATGTAGAATGTAGAATGTAGTTCTAAACGAATGCTCGTGGTCATCCCGACGAATGCTGTCTGTATTGTCCAAAGTGTATAAAAAGCACTCATGAAACCGACAAAATCGAGAACATATCTAAATGCGTTTTGGAAAAAAAAAATCATACCAAACTACATTGTGACCTCCTCTACCAAACGCAAGAGAATTTAAACATTACCACACATTAATTTAAGGATAAAAAGACAAGTTTTGGGTCCCTTACAGTGTATTGAAATCGCATGTATTCAGGTAGAAAGCTAATTATTTATCAAGTGCTGGAAAATTCAACGGGACTAAGCAACCTTGTATCCGTTACAATCGATATTATGGTTCCTACATAAGTGGAAAATATTGAACAAAAAAGGTCATGCGCTTCTAACAACGTTTCTTAATCTGTAGTTACACGAGATGTACGAAAAGAAGCTCTGACTGTGGTATATGATGGCTTTAATATTAGTATATAAATATGAATTCATCATAATAATAAAATGAAGGTTAGAGCGAAGCAAACAAACTCTTCTACGATACATATGGGAGCGTGGGGTCTGTGAACCCAAATATCCAGGAAACAAAAATGGAAGATGCTAAATCAAGGTAAGTTCCTACATTTTCAAGGTAATTTATACCTGATTTCTAAATGAAGCATGTGCTTTGCGTGTTTTAGGTTCACCGTTAGGGAGACGTGATCTTCATTGAAGCGGGGTGCCTGGCTTGAGGAGCTGTTCATATTATTCCATTAAATATACTACATTTTAGGACAATGATCCTATTCAATGCATTTATTGAAGTCGTGTCTTAGCCTCGGCATGCATGCCGCATGTAATGTTTTATTGAGTTTGTAATTAAGACCTTGGTACCTTTGCTGAAAATGAGTTAATAATGATGGGCAGCAGCCAACCAGTGACAGGAACAGGGGTCTCGTTGTACCCCCTCTGGGAAAACTTACCGAGCGAGTGGGGGCAAATTCTCTATAAGTTTGCTATGAGGACCACATGGAAAGTTAAAGGCACCACTGAGCTATCATACGGAGTGTCCCTCTGTATGTCGGCACCCTCTACCAGCCCCGGCACCCTACCCACGCAGTTCAGTTCACCTTCGGTGAAAGACATTGCTTTTTAATGGCTTGTTTCCTCTAACACACAACGTTTAAAGTGACCCTCCGCCAACTAATTGCATTCTTTTATTAACAAATAAAATAACACGATAAGAAGTAAATGAAGCAAACATTTCTCGTTGTCACTTTATTATAATAGGTATATTTCTTCAATGGTCATGACATAACAGTGTAAATAACAGCAAGTATGCTGTAATAAACAGTCTATGATAAATGAATCCGTAATTTACAGGTATATCTGCATATATGTACAGAGTGCGTATAAATATTAGAAAAATACAAATTTGCACACAATACATTAAATCACATTGAACTAAAAATTATACATATTAAAAAAAAATGATGCTGTACACGTGAAGGCAATTAGTACCAATAGGTGACTTCATTTGTCCGCCGAGTGTTGCAGTACAAAATAAAATAGATTTTGGGGAAATAATATCTGATGAATTTAACATAATATATAACCTAAGAACGTTGATATTCAATTCCTTCTATTTATAATGGATTTAACTATGTCCTACAAAACCCCTAAGGTTTTCCACATTTAAATTATACAGTAAAAGAAGCATTTTATTCATTTATTCTTATTAACTGCTGCGAGAGATAACATCCGGGCACATTCACTGTGAATTCAGTCATGAAAACAAGAAAAATATTATTTGTAAAAGTCTATACCCTAGGAACTGTTTGGGTTTGACCCGGAGTCTCCAGGCGAAGCCCTGCTTCCTCGAGTCTCCGGGCAATTTCATCTTTCTGCTGGCCGATGAGCCACGCCTACTCTCCGCCCACTTTCCCCTGCTCCCCACCCACAAAAAGCGGTCAGGAGTAGCCCCACTCCATACATGGTCATTTCCACACCTACATAAATACAGGTTCATATATATATATCACACATGCAAATTACAAACATATTTCATATATGTAAAATGTACACGTAAAGATTAATTATTAATTATTGCTAATGGCGTTACATTAAACAACCATATTTTGGTATTGTTTTAAGTTCTCATAGTATTATGTACATTTTTTTAAAATGAAATGTAGGAGCCGCTTATAGATTAATCAGGAGAAAATTGCTAAGATGTGGCTTTTAATCTTTATGCTTCAGCTTTCACTTTCCAATAGTCTGGTTACAGTATTTTTAGAATGAAAAAGTACAATGTTTTCAACCGATATTTCATATCATATGAAGAATATTCATGAAACAACAACCAGACATTGGCTTAGTACATTAACTGCTTAAAACGTACAAATATAGCTTGTTTGTCATATAGCGTTAAACAAATTACTTAACGTTTAAACGGACCATTCTATTTTTTATAATTTTTTTAAATATTTTTTTTTATTATTATCAAATTGTTCTTTATGCCAATATATATATATATATACAAGGGTCTAACAGCAGGCTTCATACTCAGTTCTGGTGCTTTTATACAGACCTTATAAGCATGTTCATAGATACCAAACAATGCCAAACACAAGGGTGGGCTGGCAACATACAGCCCCCGGGGCAAGTCCAGCTGAACAACCCAGTAAGTGGCCCAAAACACTGTGGCAGACAACATGTTCCATGTGCAGTATCCAGTCCTGTCCGAGTTACATTTACAGAAAGAGAATGTATGGATTTGATCATCTCTGTAATGCCATCTAAAGTTGTTCTTGATCTTTATATCCTGGTAGCTACATGTATAAAACACTCAGAAAAGTTAAATAAGTTATTCTTTCAATAAACTTTGCCTTAACCCTCCGATTGCCAGAGATGGGCCACTCGTAAAGGTTTCAAGCACTCTAGGTTAACTATATCTCCAGCCTTCCTCCTGCATGCATTTACTTACTAGTATAGAATAAAATTGGAGCGGCACAATCTACCATCTCCGGCACCCTCTACCAGCCCCGGCACCCTCTACCAGCTCCGGCCCCCTCTACCAGCCCCGGCACCCTCTACCAGCTCCGGCCCCCTCTACCAGCCCCGGCACCCTCTACCAGCTCCGGCACCCTACCCACGCAGTTCAGTTCACCTTGGACACAGGTGAAAGACACTGCTTTTTAATGGCTTGTTTCCTCTAACACACAGAGTTTAAAGGGACCCCCCAGTTTCAAGTACTTTTATATACATGTACTTCATTCTAAGGGTAGTTACCCTAGGGAGAAGCTGCAGAGCTGCAGCTTCTCACCACTGATCAGTGGCAGGAAAGCGCACGCTAAGCCACCGCAGGCACATCACGTGTGTTTGGCTAAAGTAGTTTCAACAAAATGAAAATGGATTAAAATATTTGAAAAAACAATTATTTTCTTTTATTTCCTTTTTAGGGCATGGTTACTGAATATCTGCAATAATTTACCATAATTCTGATTTACCAAAAAGTGCAATTTTATGCTCACATTACTTAGCCATGAGCTCTAACTGTTCTGGCAACTTAACATAAAATAAAGTCCAGGGCCGTAGATCCTGTAGAATTTGGCATCTTATGGGGAACTGTAGGGTCAGCTGAACGCTGAAAAACAATTCAACCTCAAAAAGGAACGTGGTGTATCTTAGTAATCAGTTCTATTCCAAATTGCCCTGAATTGCCCAAATAACCCTCTTATTACTTGGTAGCGAAGACATGGGTCGTCAACACTGTGAGAATTCTTAAAAAAAATGGCATTTAAATTGAATGGAAAATTACTTTATACTATTTATGGGGTTTTTTTTTCAAGGAAAATTAGGTAATAATTCATTAATGATGATGTCTTTTTTATGAATAACTAAAGTCCAGCTGGTTAGATGCCTGAAGGCATTTCACTAAAAAAATATCTAATATTTCTCTCGGAATGCCGGTTATTTAAGTAATGGTTTTCTTAGGAAAATCCCCATTTATTTAAGTGCTACGGCCAGGTCAGATTGACCCTGTCCTGAATTTGATTTATTTCAAATAGCTTGCGGGTTTTATTTTTACAGGTAAACTTAGATTGAACCAGAAGCAGCCGGTGACCTATTTTTAGTGTATTTAACTCTCTGTTTACCAGAGAGGTGCATGTAGGACACAGGTAAGTGACAGGTACGCTCAAAATAATTTTAGCCCGAAGAAACTAACTTTTGTTTTATTCTTTCCTCTGAAGCTCAATGTCAATAAAACAACACAATGTTTTAGGGCACTTTTTTTAAGTTTTAAAACTGATTTATTTGTTTTTTTCAATTATGGGTTGACGGTGGGATTCTAATGCAAGCGGAGGGATTGTGGGAAATAATGGAAAATTAGGGGAATTTTTAGGTGAAAAAACCATAAATATGAATGTATAGTTTAGATAAGACAGGGTGAGATCCAGCCTATTACACTTGACCGATCAACGTCTATTTCTGCTAATAACAAAATTCTTGAGCCCTTTAGCTGGGTTTTGATTTCTCGACACCAATAGGTGTCTATGAATTGCAATTCTTTTTTTTTTTTAAGTAAAGTTAGAAAACGACAGAATAACTACTGTAATATCCTCGGCATAATATGCACTTGTGTATAATATTTCATTTAGAACAAAGTCTTTAGGAAAATTTCACATCACGCTCACGTTATTTCGCGCATCCTATCTAAGCATCCTAAAAAGGGGACACTACGAGTATTATATTACATATGAGATTTGACATTCTTAATTAGATTGTTCTGCATTATATAACAGTTAAGCTGCTATCAGTTTTATTCCGGTGGGATGTGGTCCTCGGGTGGTCCAATGCCTTTTGAAAGCGGTTCCTTAATTAAATAAACTTTGAGAGCCATTTGTATAAATAGTTATTCTGTTGTCCAATTTTATTGCATTGTATGTTACAGTCTAAAAATTTTCTATTTTTACATAAAAATATGAATTTGATTTAGAGCGCCACCTAGTGGAAAATCTGCCAATATGCTGGACAATGTCCCTTACATTTTTGTACTTTAAAAAGTTTAAAGTATAGATACTATATACTTTTTTTATTATTATTCAGACAGAATAAGCACTAAACAAATTACAAGAGGGAAGCGTATTTTGAAGAAATGAGACTAGTTTTAGTAAAGATGTTGCATTCCTTATGTAGAATGTGTATTTTCTATATTGATACCTTTTAATTTTTTTCAGTACCATAGTTACACACATCATAAAGTGAAATACTGATCGATATACCTGACAAAGATGGATATTCCTTATCTATCACCAATAGTATGCGCTAGCTACATAGTTGATTATCAAGTTAATATTTATTGATTTATATAGCGCCAACATATTCTGCAGCGCTGCACAATTGGTATCACTTAACTCTGACCTGATTTAATAACAATAAAGCCAAACGACGCCTTTGATGTGCTGTATTTTATAAATTAGGTTACAGTTCAAAATATATTCTGACTACACATTTCTTGCTATTAACTCTTTGATTGACACACCCCAATAAATACAGAAAATACATCATTTTTGTTGCGATAAATTACTTCTGTTAAAACAGGAAATAATTATACAGGGACAATCATAGTACATTTTCAAGTATAACACACACGGGTAAAATCCATAGATATAATTTAGATACAATTTCATTTCACACTACATTCCAAGTGTCCTAAAATAAGGAAAAATATAGGTTTTATACTAAATAGCAAAGTGATTTGTGATTAAGATCAGGAATCTAGATAACAATGAGGGATGGTTTTGCGTCTATCTGTGGAACTATATATATATATATATATATATATATATATATATATATAGTGTTTCTTTCAATAATATGACCTGCGATTGTTTAAATCCAATCTAAATAGGCTGTTATAGGCAACAGATGATGACCTTGTCCACATGGGTCTAATTAACTAAATTATACCAGGACACATGGGTTCCCTAACCAAGAATACTTTAGCACCCATAGGTCTGACAAAGCTAAAGTAAAACATGTAGAAAGAATCACAGTTTGGGATGACCTCCAGCATGTAAGTTGAGGTTTTTTTGGTTCTTTAATTAAATGTAACACTATATGAATAGGAGACGGGTGCATTTCTCCCTGTAAGAGATAACTTTGAAACGCTGAACCTTTACAAAAGCCATTTTAAGTGGATCCTTTCATATTCCCAATTCTTAACTTTAAAATCACACACGTAATTTGTACATATGACTTATTTTAATCTGTGAACATCAATCATTATATAGGTTAGTGTTCAGAAGTGAAAAACATATGAATTGGGGAAGTGACGGTTATTATTAATTATTGCTTTATATAGCGCCATCCTAATCCGCAGCGCTGTACAATAGTACTGGCAACCATGTCTCATGCAGGAATCTGAATAGCAATCGATGCTTAATTGAGAGTACATCTATATCGATATTTCCAATGAAATGCATGATTCCTTAAAGGAACAATAGAAAAAAAAAACTAACCACGAAACATATATTTTGATTAAATTAAAATATTTAATTTCTGTTTTTTTCTATACAGCTTGAAGGATTTTTGCAAAAGTTGTGAAAAAAAGCGAATTGAAGAAATGTAACTTTCTGATGACTTTTCAAACTAAAACAATCAGAATTCTCATGAGTTTGCTGTCTGATGGATCCTGAACATCTACGGAAAGGAATATATTTTTCTTTAAGTAAAAAAAAAAAAAAAAAAGTTGCCATTAATACAAGTTTGTAGAAGTCATCCGGCCAGCCGGCACACACTTTGTCGTTAAAAACACATATACAGCGCCTTTATAGAGCGCAATAGAAGTGGATTTTGGAACTGAAAATAATCCCATTGGGAAGCTGGGACATTAACCCCTTAAGGACAATGGCCGGTTCCTAAACCCATTGAAAACAATGCATTTTGAGCCCATACATGTACGGGCTTTGTCATTAAGGGGTTAATCATCTTATAACAGTTATCAATCAGGACCACATTTCCAATTAAAAAAAAAACACATAAAGGGCTTATCTGTCTTTGTTATTTGCGAATCTGGTGATAACACCCCATCTAAAAGTTAAAAGATACTATTTTTAAGATGTGTGTAAAGCTTCATAAATCCATAGAACTGTAAATCTTAAATTCTATGATAAAAAAAAAACATGATCATATATGGGTGATGAGGATCCACCAAGATCCTAAGATGAGGAGCACATGAAACATGAAGCCCGCCATCAAGGACACCTTAACATATCGATGGCGCTCATGTCAACCAAGGATCTATGCGATGGCCGGGTACGACTGGATGGAGTTGGGTTGCTACACTAGTTGTCCGAGTTTAGTGCATCTTGCATAGGAACAGTACCGACTTTCTTACTGCACGGGTTATTCATCGTACGCGCTACCTGTGCAAATAGCACCACAAAGTAAACTTCCATACTATATACAGCGTCCATCACGTGCTATGCAAACGTCCTTCATAAGAAGCCTTGAGCTTACGCTAAAGCCATGAATGACCGGATGCCCAGTCCATGCCAACGATTGTTGCGCTAGAACGTGCCTCACAAAAGGAACGTCGGTCATTCAACGGGCTGGCGGGACCCCCGTATGTGATCTGCCATTTGTCACCATGGATACCATGAAGATACAGCTGTCCTTGAACACTATCAAAGGAAGGCAACGTAATTTTCTGGAACTAATCCCGTTTTGCCTTCATACGTTGCCTTGAGCCAGCCTGGTTCCACAGATCGGTACACTGCGTAAAACAGAATATTTCTTTAGAAACAGCAAAGTATGGGTTAAATTCTAGATTCTGCTATTATTGAAGTGCCTAGAAGCTCTGTGAGCTCATACACGTGAGCTCATAACATAAAATAAAGCATACCGTTGGTAAATATCGCCCCCTGGGGGAAGGATAGTTCGTGGCTGTGCTCGGCTTTGCAGGAATACATTGCTTTAGCGTAGCTGAAAGGAAACGAAAAACGGTTATTATCGTGTGCCATAAAACATCATTTTACGCAAATCGATTCTTTTCATATAAAGGATATCTAAGAAGTTTAACTTGCATGTGCTCACAACTTAGTGAAAAGTTCCGGGTAAAATGAATCAGAGAGATCCTGCAAAGGATCCAGTTATTACAGGGGACTGCATTCTACATTGGGAAGGCACCAATACACATGTCCACAATACATAATAAGGGTTGCAACTGGTAGGCATATTTGGCTACAAGGTCCAATTAACCCTATATCGGAATTCTATAAAAAAATGTATATACTGGAAAATTAATAGTTTCATTTCCCTCTATGCAGCTAAACCCTCTACAACTCCCATGAAACTCAGCCAACGCTCAGCCAACAAAACTTAACAAGCTTTACCATAAGATTTATACAGCGAGATTTGCAAGCAGAGGCTGGCGCCCGTATACAAAGAGCAAACAGCCGGCTAGCGTCATAGGAGTAGGGGGCTGCTAGTTACCCGGCCCCCAACGGACACAGACACACACAATATACAATAGCCAAATATATTTGTAAAGATGTTCTCAATTTGTTTCCTATTTCACTTGAGATTAAAATGATTTATTGTAAATAACCATGCATTACGGGGAAAAACAAACATTATTGAGACATTGTGGAATATTCGCTCTCTTTAAAAATATTTTCCCATGACTTTTGACTTATTGCTGTTAGTAATATTCAAGATTGTGTTTGTTTTGTGGCTGTAACTTCCTGTTAAAAAATTTAACCTTTACCCTCCAGCTATACAGATGTGTTTTGCCCAAAGTACACAAAAAAACAAAAAAGCCTGCATCGCTCATTTTACAGAATGCATCCAAGTGTGCCAAATGCACTCAGTTACCTTCGCAATTCATTCATTCACAATTCATTCTTCATCCGTGCTGGATCTAACTAACCTTAACTGCGGCACCATCGGCCACCAGCCCACCCAGCAGGTTGTCCAGTTTGCCAGTCAAGGCATGGATGTGCAGTTATATTACAGAAGAAAGAAAAGCAAAGTGCACAAAAAACAAGCAATATGATAGCAAAGATCTTGTGATAACCGACCACAGATCCATTAGCAGCAGTACTTAGTGCCGCAGGGGCCAACGCAACGCCTCTACATAATTGTGTTTCACACTTACCGCCCGGAAGGTGATTGTTTCAATGATCCGGCATTTTCAAAAAGCTGAGCTTTGGCTGCAACCCTGAAGAAAATGAACCCAGATATTATTATTAATTACTATTCTTATTATTTATCTTAAATATATAGTGTGTTAGGTTCAATAAAAGGAATAGTGTGTAACTCTTACACTGATCCCGGTCTCTGGTAGCCATTACTGGAACCCGTATCCAGTCTGTGCCTTATTTTGGGAGGTAAATCAGGATAAACCTTTGTAATGTCTTTAAGGTCAAGAGGCGTCAAGCTTTGAGAAGATGTACTCCGGCTTTTCATACCTGTAATAAATCATACATCAAGAAAAATGACTAAGGACTTTCAAGTATTCGGTATTTTCTTTTTCAATAGACCAAAAATATTTGTCAATAGAGAAGTCCCTTAAAGCAACGGGGTCAGTTAGAGTAATTATAGAATTATCTGGCTGCATAAAGTCAGTGGAGATCTACCCTGTACCACTTTATAAAGTATGTGGCGATCGTGTAGTTAATGTGGAAAGATTGCCCAAAAGTATGCATTATGCAGGGCAGGGCCGGCCCGACAATGGAGCCGAGTGGGGCAACTGCTCCAGGCGGCACTTTTGAAGGGGCGGCACTTTGCCGCCGCAAGCCCTTTGCCGCCGCAAGCCCTTTTTTTTGTTTTCTAAAGCGGAAGAGAGAGGGGCGCCAAGTGGTTTTCGCTTACCAAGTTGTCAGTACCCGCTTGGCCCCCCTCTCTCCTCTGAGAGCCCTCTAGCTCGGTCTTGGTGCCGTCTTGTAATGTTGAGCGACGGAAGATGGTGTCATTTCCGGCACTCAGCATTACAAGGCGGCACCGAGACCGAGCAGGGAGGCTCGCCGCAGGACTGCTGAAAGGTAAGTAAAGGGGGGGTAGGGTAGATAATAGGGAGGGAGGGATAGGAAGGGTAGATAATGTGGGGGGCGGCATTTTAAACTTCGCCCCAGGTGGCATTTTGTCTTGGGCCGGCCCTGATGCAGGGATAGATCAACCATTATTTCAAGGCTTAGCCACTTAGTATGCATGGATACATAAATCATAACACTGTTTAGTATTATTTTACAATTACCAGTAATACGTGAATGGTTATTGATGTTGAAACCATCCTAGCCCAAAGTGAAAAAATTCTAACCAAAATTTCAATCAGTTTGTCAACATATTCTAGCTTAGACAATGAGAACCTTAAACAAATTCCCTTCTTTCTGCATTAGTTGTTTTCAAAAGAAAAAAAAATATTGTTACCTTCCGAGGAGGGTAAAGAGCGAAGAGAAGATGCAGCAGAGCGTTTTAGTCCACAGAATTCATAAGGACCTTTCTTGGCCAGGTCAATGGGAGGCGATGAGTTCCCAGGACTAGTGACAGACGATACACTCTGACAATCCGATTCGACGTCGGTCTTTGTAGCATCTTCTTTTGAACTGGATTCGGGGCTTGCCGTCCACAGGCTTGAGCTTTTCTGGCCATTAGAAGAGGGTGTAGAGGTCATCCAAGGAATTCCGCCTCCTTTCTTCTCCCTTTGTGGGGAAGAGGCAGATTTGGATGTGCTATTTTGTTCCGAGGAATGTGAAGAAAGTGACTCGATGCTTCCCATTGGGGTGCTTGTCGGGCTACTGCTATATGAGTCGCCTAAATTAAAAAAAGAAATAGGTAAAACTTATTTTTTGGGTTTCTATACATATAGAGTTTCTAAAACACTAATTTCATTTATATGAATACAATGGCATAGCTGTGATGGGGCAAGTGCCTCTAAGGGGTCTCGGGGCAACCCCTTGTTTCTATCTCCTTGTATCAGTTAAAATAGTTAAGAAAGGACCCTTCCGACTGGCACTGCGCTGGTCCAGGTCATAAGGGCCCTTTCTAAACGAGTTTGAACTGGGATGGGGAGACAGGAACGTATCGGGGTCACCTTGACTCTGCGCTGAAACCGATGCTGCTTGCACACAGACAGAAAGCAGCTGGGATGGTGAGAGATAAGTGGAGGTGAGTAAGTATGTATGTATTTTTGTTTGTATGTATGTATATCTATGTATGTATATGAGCATGGATGTGTAATTGTGTGTGTGAGAATGGATGTGTAAGTGGGGTGAGATGGAGTGTGTGGTAAAATGAATGTGCACATGTGCGTTAGTGAGTATGAGTAAGTGTGCCAAAGGGCCAAAGAAGGCACAGACAGGATGTTTGGGGGCAATGATGGCTCAGACAATCTGTGTGGGGTAATGATGGCACAGACAAGTTGTGTGGGGCAATGATGGCACAGATAAGCTGCTGGGGGCACCGACAAGCTGGGGAAAGGGCACTCACAAGCTGTTTGGGGCAAAGGTAGCACTGTGGGGCAGGTTGATTGGTATGAGATGAGAGATATGATAAGGTTTATTAGCTTAACGTACTAGGGTTTGCAAATAATGTTTGGTGGAATGAAACGTTTAATATACCTTGAAAACATAAATGAATTTCTTTTCTTTTAGTTAAAAATGTTATTTTTGTATTCATTTTTTTATCTTAGGATGCCTAAATCATGTAATGTCCTTTTCCCCTGCAACAAACAATACAACACAATAACCAGTGAATTTAGGTTGGGTTTTTTTTTAATACATACTGTCTGGATCAGCCAGGCATGGAGTATATCTCCCTTTAGGTTTCCTTGGTCCTGTTGAAAGACAAATTGCTCTCGTCCTTCGGGAACTAGAACGAGGTTGAGCTTGAGGAAGAGGCACATTAGGATCTGGAGCAGTATGAAATATCTATAAACCAAAAATACAGAAAAAGACAAATACTTATAAAATAAGAGACAATACATTACAAAATAAAAATCTATATGTGTGTGTATATATATATACCATTTCATAAGTTATGGTGGGTTAAAGGTGATGGAAACCCTTCCATTTAAATTTAAGGGGTAGTAGAAGTATTATTAAACACTCATCTACAGATACCAGACAAGCCAGAAGGCTTGTGTTTTCCCCCCTCATGGTGCTGCCACAACCACAGGGGATTCTGGGTAGGCACATGCAATTATCACTGTGGATATAGAGGAAAAGGGGATAATTGTTAACCTTATTTGCATTTGCCTACCCAGAATCCCTTGTGGTTGTGGCAGCACCATGAGACTTCTGAGGGAAAAACAAGCCTTCTGGCTTGTCTGGTGTCTGTAGATGAGGGTTTAATAATACTTCTACTACCCCTATATGTATATGTATATATATATATAATAAAATATATATATATATATTATATGAAGTCTTCCATTTTTAAATAAAGAACATCTCCTCCTCCCACTTTGTCTCATTACGCAAAGAATTTAAAGAATGAAACAATAACTACCTTTTCATAATGTTCTATTAAAATTTCTACCACTATGTTCTGGAACTTTATGTTCATCATTGCTGCCACCGTTTCTTCCTGAGCTCTCATAAGAGTCGGCCCGAAAATGACGCCAAGATTCGAAACAGTCATAAGATTCTGTTGGCTGTGCATTGATACCCTGCAAAATGGGTGAAAATAATAAAAAATACATGCAAATACATTGATTATACTGGTATGTTACTTTTATGTGAGCCATGACCTGGGGGGATTTAACAAACTTCTAACTAAATGTAGCATTTGAAGCAAATCCTTCCCATAAATGTTTCTTAACCACGTAAAATTGGCTTCATTCATCATTTTTGGCCGGAGTATTTAATTGTCATGTGACAAAAAAGAAGGCACTGATAGGCTGTTGACATTAAAACGGTTCTTAAAAAGTTTCCATACACTTCGATGTTCAGGACTGAGGTTCCACGGCTTGAGCCAGGTCCGGAATGGGTGGGAGCTGCCCTGGGCCAGGACTGGGGCAACAAGCCCCATAGGTACCAGGTACCCCACTGGTTACCAATTCTGCCTCCAGTAATCCAAACTTCACAGCACTTTTACATTGTGCTCGACATCAATGCCCCCCTCTCTGCTTGATCAGATCATGTGGGGTATTAACACTTACTTGACTAGGTGCTTGATTAAGATGTCCAGCATCTCGCGATTTTTCTCTGGTAGCTTGTGAACAAGGGCATGGACCGCTTCAACTCTGTAGTTCTGGTCATCTGATTCTGTGTGGAAAAATATACATAATTTTAAAAAAAATAAGGCAAATAATAAAAAAATAATAATAAGAAAAAAATATGTACAAAAAAACCCCCAAGCATTTATGAAATACACCATAAGACCCCGGTGCTCAACAAAGCTCTTATTCAGTCAAATGCGGTAAAGGAAGAAAAATGTACAGTTAATGCCATTATATAATAATATATATTTATATAATTATATTATATATAATATATATATATATACTATAATTCTTCCATATATATTTATTATATGTTTTCATCAGAACAGGTAATAAATGCTTGTAAATATATTGGATATAGATAAAATAAAATTGAAAAACAGATAAAATAACCTTTTTGATCCATCTTTTAAATACCTACGATCGGTCTATTTTGCATAGTAGTCCATAGCAAATAAAGGAAAACAATGTTCAAATATTATTGTAGAAATACATGCTATTATCTTTGTTACCGATATCCCCCAGTATAAAAATAGCATTAGATCCACGTCAGCGGGTGGTCACGCCGACGTTGCAGGCGGACCCCTGAAGTCGCGGGATATGTACAGTTAATACTAATTTTAAAACTAACACAATTCTAATAGTAGATAAAAATGTCGTCCGGATTTTCTCAGAATGGGAAAATGTCAAAATCAAAGAGGCAGGCATGTTACCCGTGTACTCAAACTGTGTGAATCATGTATGTAAAATGTACTCACTGACAGCAAGTATAAAATCTTTGTGCAGCTTATAAGTCATCAAAGGTTCAGAAAGGCATCTGAAAAAAAGATAAAACGTTTAGTATTCACTTAAAGGTTTGGTATATGAAAAGAAAAGAGAAACATGGGTGCATTTTCATGTTACTTTACAATCCCCATTTAAAAAAAAAATGATATAAATAAACAAATAAATAATAATGTATAAATGATAAAAAAAATTACAGGGTTCTAAATATTAATGTTGTGCAGCATGTAATAAAATCGATTTTATTTCATATTGTTCCTATAAGCTTCCTAGAACAGGTCTTTATAAATAAATAAAAAAAAAATAATAATAGTATAAACAGTATAAAAAATGAGTTCTCTAAGATTAAAAAGATCAACGTAAAAAAAATTAAACAGCATGATTTAAATAATGAAAATATCAGGATTTTAGCCAATAAATTTGAATTATATTTTTTAGCGATCAAAATGTCAAATATTCAGTCAAAATAAATAGATAAAAGGAATTTCATTTAAAAAAAAATGTTGTTACCTGAGGTAGTTTTTAAGTGCGCTTGTTATTGTCTTATTATCCCACAGTTCCAGATCTATGTCCATATCGGGGGGTGCTTTAGGTGCTAAAGAATAAACAGAAATATCATATGTTAACCGCACATATACAATACGCCACAATACAGAAATTCCAAAGACAACCAACCAATCAGCACCCTCTCTGCGTGTCAGGTGATTAAAGGAAGTCCCTAAAAAATGTGACAAACATAGAACTGCTTCTGGACGCGGTTTCATGGGTTTTACCGCTTATACTCGGTGCTGCATTCAGCAGGGAGGATCGGATATTAACTCGGCAATAAATACAATTTACCGATAACCAGCAGGACATCTTGTTTTGTGTTTTTTGCTTAAAAATGAACGGCATGTAATCTGTTTTAGGACAGACTAAGGGATAGTTATAGTTTGGATGTGATAGAGACAAGTACAGGAGACAGGTTTATTTCATAGGAGAAGAAATGGTAGAACAAGAGGTCATTATCTAAAACTAGAGGGCCCGAGGTTTAGTTGTAATATAAGGATGTTTTACTTTACTCAGAGGGTGGTGGATAAATGGAGCAGCCTCCCATCAGAAGTGGTGGAGGTTAATACAGTGAGGGAGTTTAAATATGTATGGGATCGGTATATATGGACGAGACCAAGGACTGGTTAAGGTCCGAGTCTCTACACTAAAAAACACGGGCAGACTACAAATTGTAGGTTTCTATGTTTTATTACAGTTTTGGGACAACAAAATGCTGTTCTCGGAAGAGGCACGAGGCTTTTTATGATCCTTAAACATAAACAAAAAATTAAATTTACAGAAAAAGGAACCTGAGTTTATACTTTGGCAGGGTCCTAAGAAGCAGCTTAATCAATTTCCATGGTAACATCGCCCCTTATTGTCTTTCTTGAAGAACGTTGTTGGGTAACCTTAAAGCAATTTTTTCTAATAATATCTCTTAATGTTGAATGATGCATTTTACGAAACTGGAATTTATATGGTTATTTATATGGTTAAAGAAACAAACATTATTTGAAACCAGATCTATACATTATCAGAAACACACTATAGTTTTTTGGGTGTCCCCCCCCCTTCTTCTGGCCATCAATCATTGACCAGTTTCCATAATGTCATGATTATCTCCCACGGTCCCGGGACAGGGAGGAGGCATCGCAGTCAGTAACCATTTTTATGGGAGCTGCAATGGGGGGGGGGGGGAGAATGCTAAACAATGCTCGTAAACTCAACAGATAAGATAAGAAAAAAATGTCAAGCATTAAAATTTTTTACTTAAAGCTCACTAAAAAAAACCAAAACAACAAAACTCCATTAATGACAATGCCAGTAACGGGCTTTGTTGGAAGGGGTTAATTGTTTTTAACTAAGCAAATTAAAAAGAAAAATTCTTCTAGAAGTATCTAATTTCTTTTTAGACAAAGGATAATGAAAAGAAAAAAAAAAACTCTTACAGAATACCGTGTTCATCAGCTTCTGGACTTTGGAGTTAACCCCTCCGATTCTGTAAAGACCCAAAATGGTGATGCCTATAAGAAAATATAACATAATGATGTATTTTGTAGCGAACTAATGTTCATAGAGTAAAATGTAGTCATCTATAGTTCTAGGTTATTGTCAAACCCGGGAACTTTCTAAATGAGCGGATCCTGAGGCTCTTTAAATATTAACCCTTTAATAACGCATCATGAAGATTCTATGTAGTGACTCGCCTAATGTGTAAACCACACAGCTCTAATACCGATCCTCATTGAAACTTTGACATTTAAAGATACACCTGAGTCACCTGCATTCATGCAGGGATATCAACCATAACATACTGGGAGCAGAAGCACCCATTGGCTGTTTTATATATAATCATTGACATGTAGCATAAGAAGGAGCCAGCTCCGGACTGTGTGACCCTGAGAATCAACCCTTTCACCTTGAGATTGGGGCAAAAACCCTGAGACTTCCCAGGTATAGTTATTGTTCCCTCGATAAAGTTCTCATATTATATATAACTTTGGTTTTTATTTTTTCAATTATTATGTGCAATCATCTTTGAGATATCTGTGCTTTACATTGGGAAGATTTGAGGCAAAAGATGGCAAAACTAACACAATAAACAGCTTCCTTTCTGTAATCCTTACTCCCACTAACCAAAGTTAAGCAGTAACTTAAAGTGGAAGAAATAATGTAATGGGGAGGAATAATCAATAAACATAAGCAGGAAGATGCATGTTCTCATGTTATAAACATACGGTGGATTAATATTACATATATAGCGCTTATCTCACTCCATAAACACCAGTACCTTGTTCTTTAGTGACTAAATATTAATATATATTGCATACAATATATATAATATAAAATAATATATTTACCTCGATTCTCCACAGAATCTATACATTTTTTCACAAAGTTGAAACCGGCATCATTTAAGAACACTGCAAAAGAAGACCGGGGTTAGTCTTCAAAGTAAATTTTTTAATATCATTAATAATAATATTTTACAATTATCTTACATGATTAACATATCAGAAATGGACAGCCACTCATTTGTCTTGCGCTGTAGGGTTTAGTTTAAAATATATGTATATAAAATTACTTTTTTTACTGAGACATGATCAAGAAGAGATGACCCGAATCATTATATCTGAAAAAATGGGCAGACTAGATGGGTCGAGTTCTACATTTCTATGTTGCTCAACTATCATGCAATGTTCTGAAAAAAACTTCTCATTTTATTTATTTATTTATTTATTTTTTAAAAAAACATACTTTCTTCTTTTTTGCTGATAATTGCCGGAAGTGTGTAGATCTGAAGGAAATAAAAGAGCATGATTAATTTTATTGATCAGAGCAAACCACTTAGCATACTTTGCATTTATTTATTTATTTATATATATTAATATATATTTTGCATGTTGACGTTGTTGAGAAATACCCTCGTCGCCTTTTGTTTCCGTAAGTCCTAATTTTTAGGTGATGTGCTACTTGTTACGATGAAGTTTGTGATGAATGAGTCACAAATTAATGTAAAACGGTAGCAAAACCAACATGTATTACTGAATGACCGATTTAAGGTGCAAGAATGATATCTGTTTAAATAAAATTGAAGTTTGGCTTTCTTACTGGTTCCTTTCCATCCATCGCTTCCAGCCATTGCTTCCGGTTAACTTCAGACAAAGCTTGGAGCGTAATCATTCCTTGTCTGCGAAACAAGAATATTCAATCACAGCTTTCAGACGGGGAAAGGTTTTCTCGCGCCCGATAGATGCGTATTTTATGATAAATACATGCGAAGCGAAGGAGAAGAGAAATGTTGGAGAAGAAGTGTTGGTGGACAAACCTCTCAGTAACTTCTATGTCAAAACAGAAGCGCTTGTCTATAGAATCTGTCTTCCGCCGTATGCATGTCTTCAGCTTAAACATCTCCGGTGCATTTGAGATCAGTCCGTTCTATAAAACATAAAGTCTGATGATTAGGAAACCTTCGAGGTGCTGCCATAGTCAACAGTAAAAATAAGCGTGACTCCTAAAATGAAAAGATACCGGAAAAAGTGACAATAACCCAGCTATCGTCACATTCCATAACCAGATTATGTTGTGAATCTCCATGTTGACTTGACTTTGATACAAACACCCATTTCTCTTATTGACCAATGTGTTTGAATGAGTACATGAAGCCGGTCACCTAGTTGGGGGTCGTCACACAGTGTTGGCTAGGAGTTGGATCTATTCCATCTGTATGTAAAGTGGGATGCATGATGAAGAGTACACGTGAATCCCAGGTTGGCTTGCAGAGAAGGACAGTGATGTCCTTCATTTTCAACTCTTGATAGCGTGTGTCTGCAATGAACTAGGCGAGCAACTTGGCCTGACACTGGTAGAAATTTAGGTCCATCAGACGCTGCTCATCATAATTGCCTAGATCAGGGGTAGGCAATCTTCGGCTCTCCTGATGTTGTGGACTACATCTTCCACAATGCTCTTACAGTCATAATACTAGCAAAGCATCAAGGGAAATGTAGTTCACAACATCTGGAGAGCCGAAGATTGCCTACCCCTGGCCTAGATGTTTAATTTAAATGGACTATCAAAGACATATTGGGCCTAAATCATGGCGCACACTTATCAAACTGAAATGGAATTATTTTGAATGAACACTATGGAGCAGCTTGGTCCAGAGCTGTCACTGTTAGGCCTTCTGATGCACACTGCTAAAAAATGTTGGTTATACCAATGCCGATTAAATATCATAGAATTATTTAACATGACGAAGCTTAGATATGAAGTGCAGAAGGAGAAATGCTTGAGTTATTGTTGTACGGAGAATGGAACTGTCAGGGAAGCAATGAGAGATACAACAGTTGAGGAGGGACATGTTAAAGAATTAGGAGTGAGGAGAAGGACAGCGACAACCACAGCCAGGAACATATGAGCAAGGATATAGATAAATAGGCTGCCGACGAGCATAAATACAAAACCCAGACGTAGATAAGGTACGCGGTCACTTTTTTAACAGAAACAGATGTTGAGCGGGGAGGAAATAGAGACAGGTTGTAGAAATCAGGAGACATGGCAACAGCACAACTATATTGGAGGAGGACACAGGAGCTATGTATCTAGAATACAGACAGGAATGTCGTCAATGAACATCCAACACGTTCTGTAACATCTTACTATATATTTTCCACCACAGCAAAGTTTTGTCTGCTGTTTTGGCAGAAGAAAGACAGAGACATATTAGCTGCATCCATTTTATGCATCAGCGCAACACATAATTACAAAAATATGCAATTCTATTCCAAAATAATGTCCTTTTCACCACAGAAATAGAAGCCAGTACTTGATAAGAGGCGTCACCCTGTACATAAGTTGAGTTGTAGCGTACGGTCGTGCCAAATGGGCTTTCTGGCATTGTTGTAGGACTAATGGATACTGGGGAAGCTAATGACAGCTTTTTATGCCAAAGACGATGCGTCACACTCCTTCTCGGCTCTCGTGGGGTTAAAACCAATATAAACAGATGTTTTTTAGTCACTGCCATTGAAATGCAGAGGGTGAAAAATATGACATCATTTAATCAAGTGGCAATTAGATCATTTGCATTACACATAAGTAGATCACTGTATAGTAATACCGAATTTATAGGAAATTTTTTTTAATATTTCAACTTATTTCAGACATATATATATATATACGGTATATATATATTTAAAAGAAAACTATATATCTCCATGGATAGTTTCATAATGTATAGCAGTTCATGTATTCTTTTATGTTCTGGTGGAATCTTACCACTTTGCCACTTGATTTGGTTTCCGACAAGCTCATTGTAAAGGTTTTGCTGCTTTTATCGTACGTACAGTAATGCCGCGTCCATGCAAATCCAAGGGGTCCTAAAATAATACACAAAGCAGTAAATCCTTAAAAGTAGGTTCCAGCAGATACGGCCCCAATAACAAAATATCACCTTTCATGCCCTCCCCCTTTATTGCAGGCTCTGTTTGAGGTCAATCCTTGTCTGTGTCCACATTGGCACAACCAACCACGATTTGTAGCCGTTGGCAATTAGTTATATAAAATACAATATAATATTAAATATGATACTATAAATATAAAATACCAATAAAATAATTGTTATAGAGAAATTCTAATTTAAAGCTGCCACAACCAAAATATGTTACAAAATCAGGTCCATAGACTTTTGGTCCAGGACAACACTCATAATTGAGATAAATGAGATTAGTGGCACCACCATCTTATCTTTTTTTATTATTATTTATGTGACGATGTGGTTCACATCTTTCTTGATTGCGCGAAGCATTTCATTATCACGAAAGAAACCGTATAAAATGATGTAAAGTAACGTAATCCTAGCAATCAGGGCAGTGAAATCTCTCGTCGCCCCTTCGCCTGGATGATAGATCCCGTCTTACTTCCATGGTACCGTGCAGCCAAATAAATAATAAATAAAATAATAATTAAAAAAAATAATTAATAAAATAATAAATAAACTGACACTTTATTAAAATTAATTATTATTATTAATTTAATTTATTAATGGAGATAAAAATAGCTTTAAAAAAAAAAAAACAAAAAAAAAACTCTGCAAATCTAGCAATCCACCTGACGTGGAGGACAACTCTTATAATCGTCAGCCAGCACTTACTCTGGGTCAGAAATCGTAAATCTAAATGAAAGTAAATCCTTTTTTTTTAAAATGGTTTTGTAAAGTGTGCTAGGAAGCGTAATAATCAGCCGTCTAGAGGCACTCAGGCTACTCTGTCCAGCCGCCATAAGTATGTCCCAAGCAGCATTAACTCCCGCTAAAGAAACGTTCAGCAGCAGGTAAAAGCTCTGCCCGCTCCCACCCATGGTCCACACATTTTGACCGAGCTTTGTCTAATTTCTCACAATTACACGGATTACTCGGAAAAGCTACATTTCAGGGTCAAGCTGTTAATATCTCTCTTTTTCGTGAAAGGCAGTAGAATCATCGGAAATTGTTATTGATAATGCCAGACAGGCTGTAATAGTTTGGGGTGTCTCGGCCTTCACATGTCAGGAACCTATAAAACTTTATATCTTCTTTATAATCTTTTTTATCTTCTGTTTTTAATGACCTCCATCGTCATGCTCGTATATCTCAGAACCATTTTCATTACTACATGTTTTACTTATTGAACTATTACATTGCTTGTTATATGGCTTATTTACTGTGATGATATTTAACAAATCTAATACATAGCTGCCAACAGTCTCAAACAGGTGTATTTACGATGGGAAATGTCATCTATATGCAGGGAAAGAAGATGAAACGAAGTGTTCCATGGTTAGAACAATACACAATGTCTTCTCACATGATGAGGGAAGAGCACAATGTGATGTCACTGCTCATTGAGGGTGAAGGCTTGTGCTCCCATGTTTCAACAATAGTATGTTGGTAAGTATGATGTTAAACCTTTTAATGAGAAAGCAGTCAAAAGCATAATATGCCATGGCACTAAGCAGAGGAGGCCTGACATCCCTGGCACAGGGATAGGTAAAGTGAAGTTGTCCCATCGGCCCCTTGCATTCCCCCGGGTAACTCACATATGCAGTGACACACATTTACACATACACACATACTTAGACCAGGGGCCTGGCCTAGAGAGGGGAACTAACACACACATACACACACACCTAGACACACAGGTCCAGACACTCATGCTTACACACACAACCAACATCAAGACACTCAACACAACACTAACACATAGTAACACACGCACACCAAGACACTAACAAACCCAGATATTCATACTAAGACAAACAAACACTAACATATAAATTATATAAAGTAGAGGGTGGTGCCATGTTAGCCCTAGAAACATATCTCAGTTACAGACCTATGTTGTCTTGAAAGGCTGCACTCCAATTCTACTACGTTTACCAATGAAGCTATCACCCTGATTCTACTCGTTTCCTCTGAATAAATGTATAAAGACAACAAACATACAGACATCAAACATGGCCAGTATTAGACCATCCAGCACCATCCTTGGCGAACTTCCCCCAAAAAACAAAGCAGACAAAAAAAACATTGTACACAGGGCTGGACTAGGGATTTAAGTGGACCCTAGCATTTAAAGGCTAGTAGCTGATAAATGACATGCGTTTGGTCACCTGCTGGGTACATGAGGCTACATGCTACTGTCATCTCCTTCATCTGCTCTTCATCATCACAAAGGATGAAGGACCAAACATTGCTGGACAGATAGTAAAATCATAGAAACACAGATTTGGTTGCAGATAAGGACTTATTACCCCATCTAATCTGCCCATTTTTCCCAATGTAGAGACTCAGACCTTAATCAGTCATTGGTCTTGTCTTTGATTCAGGAGCCATTTGTCCATTCCCTCACTGTGTTACCACTTCCACTGAGAGGTCCCACAGGCCTTAGTATAGACCCCAGAAGTATCCCAGACCCCCGAGATCCCAGAAGTATGCAGAGTCCACACATCATCACCATGCACATTATAAAACAGACTGACACCCGAGGGGGTAAGAGGAACGCTGAGGAATGATTAGAGCTACTTCTTACATTTTGGAAGTGAGCTAATTATGCTTACGCTACAAAGGTCAGCTGTACAGCAAGCAGATAATGCCTGGTATCACAAGCTGAGCAAATTAACAAGGCAGCGCTGCGGCTCAGTAATGGATCCGAACATATGAATACTGTTATCTTATTCAATCATCATATTTGTGTTGTGTGTTTACATTTTATTAGCCGAAGAGCGATGAAACAGATAATAGTCTCATTTGGGTTATAATGCGGTGCGGTCCCACTGATTCAGCTCCTTGGTAAGCAATACAGCCATGAAAAATGAGATAGGACTTGCCAAGCTTGGGGTGCTTTGATGTAACGGCCGGCTGAGCAATATACGGCCGTATAGTGTGACAGAATCCCCAATATTTATGCCGCAGACAGGTGTTTTCTGAATGCTACTCACTGGGCATAATATTCTTGCTTTGTTGTGTTGTACCCCTAGTATCTGATTCTGCTAATTACCCCTAATAAACAAATACCTCCTGAAACCACAAGAAGTACCCCCAGGGATTACATGTACCACAGACTGAGAATTAGTATAATAAAGGGATGGAAGATTAGTTTTTCTTTTATAACCGTCCCCTCCGTCACAGCGATAACACGTCAAAGTCAGCACAATGAGAAGAAGGGGCGGCTGGTGTTCAGGATTGTCCCTTTTGTCCATGGAGACAATAGTCATATCTTTCTCATATGGAAAGATCAAAAGTGGACGTTGTTCCATAAAGCTAAAAAGGCAAGAAAAAGAAAGGCCTGCTCAGGTGCTCGCGACTCACTTTTCTCCTGAACGTAGAGGTAGCCTTCCATCGTCCACTGACTTGGGGGTCGATAATCTTGGTCTGCAGACTTCATCCTTTGCATTAACTTCTCCATTTCCAGGCGGGTGCTTTCAAAGTTATTCCGTGTCTGGGAATGAAAAAGGAGCTTATCTAGTCACGGCAGAACTCCGTGCTCATTCACGCTGAGCATTCGGAAACATATCAATGCTTTTCACACGAGGTGGCCATATCTGGAGAGGATTATGTTTGCATAGAAGAACAATACATAATAAATCCACAGAATCCGACTGATATCGCTTTAGATGTTGCCTATAAAGCCTTTATGACACCTGTATAAAGGACATCATCAGGGGGGTGGCCAGATTGGGATAATAGTTGGTGTTTACGATCAATGAAGATCTTTTTAAGGTCTTCTTATAATTAACCACAATCAATAAATGACCCGATAAGATTTAAGGTACCCACACAATAGTTTAAATCTAAGGAGGAATTTCTAAATTGTGTAAATTATTACTGGGTTTGCTTTTTCCTTTATATGTTACTATTACATTTACTGTTCTGTGATAAAATTTGTTTTTTTCCCCCCGAATCTATCAATGCATTGTTTATTTTGTTTCTTGACTTTCAGCTTCTATTGGAGGTAACACCACAAGCCCTCTGCTAGCTACCGTATGGAGAGAGGCCCTTCCAAGAATCTCCAAGATCTGAAACTTTCCTGTGTCATCCCAGGCCCTCTGCTAGCCACCACCTGAAGCCAAGCACTAACCCACCCCTCTCTTGATTTTATTTCTATATTCTTCTGCGACTCTTACCCCCTCCTTTTGTTTCAATTACATGCACTACTCTTTTAGATTGTAAGCTCTGGCGCGGGGCCCTCAGAAGCCCACCATCCCTCAACTCTTGATGTGTCTGTGTGCATCAATGTATATTTGTTAACTGCCCCACTTAAAGTGTACAGCGCTGCATCATTTATTGGCGCTTAATAAATAAGAACAATAAAGGGACACTCCAGCGATCATATGCCATGGTTTCGATGGAAGTGCTTTCCTACCGCTGACTGGCTTCTTCAAGCAACAAATCAGTGGCGCAAACTGTGAGACCGTCGAGGGGGTGGGAAGCTGCAGCTCTGACTGATGTTATTGGTGGGATTAAAAAACCTTTTCCTAATCTCACCAATACATGCGTGAAACTGCAGTCGGGACAATGTATAAATTGTTTTGGGGAATCACATGTAGAAGGAAACTCAGGTGCAATCACATTATATAAAGCGGCACCCCATGAATAAATAAAGAAATGTAAAAAAAAACCCAAAAAAACATGCTTTAATTTAAGTCCCGGGCAGGGGCTCGTGAAGTGTTCAGCAACCGCTCGGCGCCCCTCACTCTCCGTGACTCGCGCCGGTGCCAGCATCTTCTGTTGAGCACGCCCGGAATATGACATCATAATTCCGGCGCTCAACATGAAATGCCAACAGGCACCGCTAGCAAACCGGGAAGACGGAACCTCTCCCATAAGACTCTAGGCGACAAGGTAAGTGCAGGATGTAATGAAGAGCATTAGCGGAGAGGGCAATACACATGAGGGGTCGAGAGGAGGGGATACGCTAAGAAGGCAGCACCATTAAATTGCCTACAAGAGGTAGTGTAAGGCGGCAGAGGGCGGCGCGATTAGTGAGACTTCGGGACGCACTCTGGACGCCAGATGGAGTCTCCTATCCTCGCTACATCCTTGTCGGGCCCTGAGCAACATGTAAGGCGGCACCTTCTAGCCCCCTCATCGTATTTTTTTTTTTTTTTACACACCTGCATTTTTCAAACAGAACAAATGTGGAAATTTAGTTTCAGCGCAACAGTAATTTATATAAAAATATATATTTTCACAAAACAGGAGCAGGCAGAAGGGAAAAAAAAACACATGCATAGCCGAGGCTAGAATGATTGTTATTTGCTGTGGGTAAAATATTTCTTTTTGCAGCTATTAAAAGTACTACGTTCCGACGTGGCGAGCCCCTCTTACCTCTGGGAGGATTAAATAAAGGGATTTCATGTGGATTTTGATTTTTTTTTTCTTTCCGTATCATTTCCAATCGTTGAGTTTGGATCCAAAACACATTTCAAGCTAACGCTTCTTATACTAAGGTTCAATTATTCATGTGGCCGAAGTAATAAGGTAGGCAATGACTTACATTCTGTAAATTAAACTGCAGCTGCTCTTTGTACGGCGTGAATTCCTGCGCCAACTCGTATCCCTCATGGTAGAAGGTAAAGAGACCCTGGAGAAAGGCCAAGAGCTGTAAGGCGAAATAAAGAAAGCCGTGAATAATATGAAATGGAAGCCGCACACACCGCAAACTTATTTATCACTGATAAGCATACAGTGCAATTAATTGCATGGAATTTATTTCTAAGGAGACGCTCTGCAAGGTTGGGTTATATATATGGCTGGAACATGAAGACAAGCTGTGGGCTATTCGTCCCTTAAGGAAAGCTGTCTTTAATCCTTAAATCCAATCGAAAAGAAAAACAGTTATTATAATTAAACGTTTCACCTCGGGAATAAATTATTTGAAGAGTTCGGTGGTTAGATTACAAGATTGCGTGAAACCTGTAATTGTGGATGATAAATATTCCATAGCCGGAGTCCTCTAGCGTAGGAAAGTTCCCAGTCTCCGGGAGAAAAACCCCAAATATACGTGTTGTCTTCAGCGTCTGGTGAATGTAGGTGGCGTATCAAGTGCCCATATGTCTAGATTAATGGAGATTATGATTGTTCTAACAACAGAACGGACCAATAACTCAACACTTGGCATTGGGAAAGTTCTGAATAGATAGGTCCTTATGTTCATGCAGGTCCAAATAAAGAACCAAACAATGCTAGAGAAGAAGTTGCGTGTCCATGAAATTGAAGAGAACGCTAATGTGAAGGGTTACTGTGTGCTACCATTAAGGGAATGTTTGCTGTTTGCTATAGAGGTGTGCAATGGTTTTCATCAGGCTGATAGACCAGATACTTCAATGACTTCATGGGCATAAGGCTCAGAACCGAAGGGGTTTTGACCTCTATGTTGTCCATTCTTGCTCCTTCAGCCCATCTAGCTTGTCTACTTTTACTGACGTAAATCTTTAATCAGCCCTTGGTCTATGTCTTATATTTAGGATAGCCATATGCCCATCCCATGCATGTTTAAATTCCCTCACTGTATTAGCCTCTATCTCTTCTGCTGGGAGGTTGCTCCACCTACCATCCTCTCAGTAAAGTAAAACGTCCTTGCATTTAATCCAAGCTTCTGACCTTCTAGTTTTTGATTAGGACCTCTTGTACTAGCATCTCTCCTCCTTTTAAGTACACGTCAATTCTTGTACTGTTAATGGAATATGATACATCTGGACTCAACTCCCAGTCTGCATTCAGATATTTTTTCTCACTGGAGTCTATGGTTATTACTGGAGTAGCTTCGGCCATTTTACGTTCAATACAAGGAGTAGCTCTAACCAATTGAGACACAACATTCTCCCCAATAGTATTTTGCCTAGACTTTTAGTTTCATACACTTTATGAATAAAATTATGTGTCCATGTGTTCTATGGAGTGAAGTCTGATGGACTAATCTGGGTTTGGTGGATGTCAGGAGAACACTACCTACATAGTGACCGCCGTAACGTGGCGGTGGGATAATGGTCTGGGGCTGATGTTCTGGGTTTAGGCCCCTTAGTTCCAATGAACAGCATACAAAGACATTTTATACAATTGCTTCCAACTTTGCAACACTAGTTTGGGGAAGGCCCTTCACCGTTTCAGCATGATTGTGGCCCCCGCACACAAAGCTCTTTGTCTTTGAGCTGAATGGGCACAAATTCCTGCAGAAACACTACAAAGTACCGTGGAATGCCTTCCCAGAAGAGTGGAGCCACAAAGGGGGGTCAACGTCATATTAATGCTCATTGTTTTTGGATGCCCAACAAGCTCATATAGGTGTGATGGCCAGGTGTCTACATACCATATAGAGTATGTTTGAATTCTATTACCATACTGTAACCCCTTTCACTTTTGTGATATAAATTATCGGCTTCCATACTTTATCTTAAAACAATATCGGAAGATGCAAGCGACCACGGCTCTATCCCCAAAAATGACCCTGCACTACACCCCACTCCTTCTACCATGACAGTTAACCAATTAAGGGGGAAGCTTTTCGCCACTATGCAATCTCATTAAAGTACACTCAGTAACGTTTGCTTGGACTAGGTAGAAAGTACATTTCATCTACATAACAGAAAGCTGGCATGATTATTATTTAGAAGATAAAGTAAAACGGGAACTGGTTTTGACATCTGGTCAGCATGTGCTGTTCTCTGCTGTGAGTACAATATTCCCAAGACTTCACTTCGCTGGTGACCCCGCTCCGCAGGAGAGAGGTCCCTTCCCCATGCAGCTGCTCGGGACAGCGTCCAATGTACTTTTATCGCAGAACGCGTGATAAACGGGCACCGGCTGAACCTGTTTCTGATGGCAGATTCAGATTAGTTGGCCGTAAGCAAATTTGTTTTTGGAATTTCAAATATTTTAAAGGTCCCGTTCCATTTAAAGAGATAATCATGAAAGAGGAAACAGATTAAATTAAATAATTATTTTAGATTACTTATTAAATGAATAAATAATTGAATTGAATTGAATTTATTAATTAAACAATAAACTCAGCCAAATCCACGAGATGGCAGCAGAACGACGTTGTGGGGAAATTTTGACAGCTACGTCTCGGTCTATTGAGACAATAAAAATGCACCAAAATCTATCAAATAAAACAAATGCTATTATCCTGTGCAATTTCCCAATAGGGAGGATTACGGGGGAGTTTGTTTAACCTCTTACTAGGGTTCTCTGTCTAGTTTATTAAAAGAACCGGCTACTGGGACAGACGCGATCTCCTAAGGCGAATCTGTTTATCTTTTTTTTCCGCTAGATGCACATGCCCCGCTTGTCAAACCGGTGTGTAAGCTGACAGCAGAATATATCGGGACGGAGGGGGTCAGAGTCTCTCGCACTTCAGTGCGTCCGCTAGCTGGATTTTACGCAATCGCTAAACAAATAATGTTTCGACATTAATCTCCGTGTCCAGGTTCGCCTGTAAATGATCAACTTTCCCGGGCGACTGCCCGGTTACGCAAAGTGTCACGTGTTTGAGATCTAAAAAGTGGCCGCACGGCCTCAATGTGCCATGGAGTGTTTGATCACTGCTTCTCCGGCCCGCATTCAGTGCTATAACGTGCCAGGCTGCGAGCCAGAACCACAGATGGTCTAGAACTTGCTTACATTCTTAACCCAGCCTCTAAGGAACATGCGCAGCAGCAGCGCAGAACTCTAAGTGAACTGTGTCTTGGCGTTCCCTATGCGCTTGGTTGCCAACATTTGGGATTACACAGTTTTGGCACACTTCTCCTACTCGCCTAGGTTGCTGGTGTAGTAGGTGGAGTAGGGCTTGCCCTCTTTAGAAGGACACACAATCATAACCATTGACACATACATTAGTTCAGGCCATCGTCGTGCTTTGAGGACTCACCCATTACAATTATTATTTTTAATGCATGGTTTATTTTGTGTTGACTTTACTGCATGCAAAGTGGAGCATCCATGGTTTAGTTATTGGAGTTAGACAGTGAGATCTCTGTTTAATGTTTAATTTATTAAGTATACTTCTTGCACAGGCTTAGTAGCGCTCTCACACAACATACATGTGATTGAATGCTGGTTCTTCCTAGTGATTTCAATGTGAGTCCTACTGAGCATGTGCAAAAAAACATGTTGGGGAGCTATAGTGTGTGTGTATATATATGTATAGTATAAACTCTTCATATGGTTGTCATCTATGTATGTCAGTATGTGTGTGTGGAAGTATGTTAGTATGTATGTGAAAGTACGTGTGTCTAAGTATGTTAGTGCATGTGTGTTTGCGTACATATGTTAGTGTGTGTAAGTACATTAGTGTGTGAAAGTATGTTAGTGTGTATGTGTGTGTATGAAAGCATGTTAGCGGGGGCCCAAGCAGTTTCCGAAAATCTCCAATTCAACAATTCCAGCTACTTTGGCCTCAGTTTTGAAATTCTCTTGCGCGTCCCTTGAAATTCTCACTAATTCTTTGCTGAGTGAGTAGACCCAACAATATTCATGTTAACAGAGTGTGAGCTTTATATTCAGACAGCTTGAGATCCGGTTCACATCGCCTGAAATGCTTCATATCTGCAATGCTTTATATGCCCACTAGGAGTCACTAGTGTTCCAGTTTAGGACAGGCTCCCCAATCATTACTACGGCGCAGCACAAGAAAGTGGTAAAAGTGTTATAAATGTCAGGGAGACAATTAGAATTTTGAGGAACAAGTTATACTTTTGAAGTCATACAAGGAATAACTTAAAGGAAAAAGGCCGGGATACTCTCTGATATTTACAGCACTGAATTAATTATGGAATACAGTTGGTATTGCAATCGCAGTTTGCACAGAAGTAAAGGTTGCAGTCAGAGAGGATCAACCCGGTATGAATAACTACATATACGCTATCCTATCAATGATAATAATAATAATAATAATAATCTGAGAGTTTTTGGCAGCAGCTGCTGTAAAATCGCTTATTAAGCAGTTGATCCCTTTGTTTTTTTACTTTACTAATGGGTGGTGGATAGGTGGTACAGTCTCCCTGCAGAAGTGGTAGGGGCTAATATAGTGAGGGCATTTAAACACGCACAGGATAGCATTAAAACTATCATGAATCTAAGACGACACCAAGGGCAGACTAGACGTGCCGAATGGGTCTTATCTGCGGTCAGTTTATGTGTTACATTTTGTTCTGTAACACACTGACCAGGGTTCCCTGCCTGCTCTACTAAACATCATTTCAACACAGGTTTCATAGTTCACATTTTACACTGCAAGAATGCAACAGGTGGTGCAATGTTTAAAAGACGCCGAGTTCATGTTATAGCATGTGCTTTAAATATATATATATAATATATATAAAATATAGAATAGAATAGAATATAGAATATGTTTGTAAACACAGCTTGAGATCTAAGATTCCGACTCAGCTTCTCCGTGTCTCTTTCTGCCCCCGGACGCAGTGAGAATACAGCCCCGGGGCTAATGACACCAGCAGCACTCGGTTATCTCTATAATATTACACACACTAAATAAACAAACGTGATAAACCAACGTAATTCCGTCTAAAGACATGATCCATTATCCATTCCACCCAGCCATCAAAACAACTTAAACTACATGAACATATAATTTATTTGTACTTGATTTTTATAATTTCTCTATTAAGCTTCTTATCCTCCTTGGTGAGAGGTGAAGGGCACTGGCAGCTGATAAAGAATAAAGGGACGTGGGTCTGGGCAAGGTAGGTAATTATTTATTGTCCCGTACTAAGTAGCTGCCTAGGATGCTGACCTGCTACAGGGCATTGCCATGAGGAACTTTGCTACGTTAAAATAGTAGATGGACACAGAGATCGCCTACTGGACCAGTAACCAAAGGACAGTCCCAGGTCCTACTTGCCACCAAACAAAAAAATGAATTATGGAGAAACTGGGAGCGCTGCGGAATCTGATGGCACTATATAGAATAATAAATATTACTTTTAGATAGACTTAATCCTTTCCAAGATCATCATCCACTCATTGATAAACAGTCATTTTTAATTTGAATATAAAAGCACAAATGTCCCAGAAAAAGCATCAGCTTGTGTACTCATCTTGGCTTTAGTCTTAAGTGTTTTTGGTTTAAAGATTGAAGCTTCTACTGTATTCTGATTGTTCATCATTTAGTTCCTTCGTTTCTTGAAATGGTACATAAACACATAAAGACGGTTGGGCCACGGCCAGAAGCTTCAGTTTTCATGTCTTGTTTTATTTCAGCCAGTTCTTTCCCTTATTTAATTTTATCCCTGTGCACTTCACGGGCTGGAGAAAGGGCAGAATTGGGGGGGGTAAGCTGGTGGAGCCAAAGATAAACTTGGGCTCCCACCTGAAGATCAAAGCTTGCCCTGGAGTCTCTGGAAACAGCTGTGATACCCTGAGCCTCCGAGATCAACAGAACATTGACCAGAAAATTCAAATGGGGCAAATGTCCTTCTTGTCCATGAAGCTAAGCGTTATGGCCATTGTAGGCGTTCATGGTGCACAGTTACCCTCAAAAACCACCAAATAATGCATAGATCCCCTCTCATTCCCAACTAACCAACCACTTGCTGTTTAATGGCCCGTCCATTTTTATTTTTCAAGTGTTCACATACATCTTATCCGCCTCTTTATTGAATGAAGGTGACAATAAATGGCATACTTGCTTGGGCAGCTTTCAGCCGGGACAAACTGTGCCTCAAATTCAGGACTGTTGGCAGCTATCGTGCACAAAGGACATTATTATTATTAACTAGCGATCTATCTGCTTACAAGTGTAGATATTGTATCTATCTGTCTTTGTAAAGCCCGTAACACATTAAACTTTACCGTGTTCTGGTCTTTGTACAAAGTAGGGATAAGGAAGGCTTCCTACAGGAGTGTATTTACTGGTGTATATTTTGAGGTCATAAATAAATAAATAAAAACCCAAAAGATAGAACTTGATACAGGGTCACAGCAAGAAATTGAAACACGGTCTAAAGCATTTCATTGTATTTTTTTTTCTCTGTTCCAGACAGAACAGAACTTCATTCAGAAGTAACGGGAGCGCAGAGAGGGACACAAAAGGCCAAACGGAGCAGAAACCAAAGAAAATAAAACTATTGCAATTGAAAGCTCCTCATGCATATTAAGCAGAAAAGGGGCTTTGAAGACAAAATAGGTGAGAACATGCTTGTGGCAAATGACTTTTTAAGGGGTTTTTTTTTGGCTCGAAGCATAGGCAATAATTGTGCAAAGAAAAGGGAAAAAAGCAAAATACATGAAAAGAATGTGGAAGAAACACAAATATGTGCACAAGTATTACAGTTTTACTGTGCACACAACAGGGATTACGAACACAAAGCAATTTTAATGTTGAAGAATGTATAAAAAAAAATCTAAAAAGAACTGGAATCAGTTCTAGCTGGTTGGACCAGTTGGTTGCTACGGTGATAAGACTATTCTTAACCCATTGCACCAGTATCACTTTTTACATGAAACTCCGATCTCATATAGAATTCATTAACCTGTTATAACATAGCATATGGTAGAAGAAAATTATACATACAGCACGGCCGGTTATGAAGGGGGCATTTAAGTCGTAAGGAGGGTCTGACTCTCGTAAGGAGGGACACTTGGGAGGTATGGAGTAGGTCTGACGCAGGGCAAGCTAAAAAAACCAAGCTTTTGGTATTAAATGCTTCAAGTTTGTAATTACATAGCTAATAATCTTAAATTGCATATTCCTACCATTACAAACCAATTTTACCACTTTCTGGATTTTTTTAATTCACTTCCTTCAGTTACCTATCAATACGTCACAAAAAAGTATTTGTAAAATCCGGTTACTCATTGTGCATTTGAACTCGCAACTTAAAACTAAACTGCCCCTCTTTGCCATGCCTGAGAACTCTCTGAGAGCTGCTCCCGGGGGTCTCCGGGTCACTCGCCTCATTCTCCAGGGAAGGGGAGTGATGTGAAGCCACACCCACTCCCTGCCCAATCCCCCACTGGCTTTTGCAGCAAGCCGTGCCCTTCTCAGCAGTAAGCCCCTCCCACAACTATATATGCCCATCAAGCAGCTAGGTCCATCATTGTATGTGGCTAGCTCCGCCCCCTTGAAGAGGACATCAAATGCATGGTGGAATATATGTTCTCAAGGAAAATGGACAGGTAAAGAGAGTAAAATATGCTTTGATGACCTTATTTGGGTAGAGAGTGCTGTGATGTCATGCCACCACCTACAGTTGACATCATAGCCACATTATGTCATCAATCAGATTTAAATAAAATATATATAATAATATGAAGTACCACCGGATATTTTTCATCTGTGTGAGCTTTCATGTTTCTGAATGATGGTGAGTTGAGATACTGGAATATCGCTCTCTTTTTTGTAGTTTACAAAAACATGTATTTATGTTCCAGACAAAAAGAAATGGCTGAACTGTTTTATATTATATTTTGTGGCATTAATTAAGTGAAGCTTTAAAATGGAATTTTCTTGGATGCCGATATCTGCACCGAGATTGAGAACTGGTTAAATAATAGGCCATAAATAGCCAACACACAGATTTAAGTAGAGAACCTCAAGATTTAATACCGGTGGTTTTTAACATGTTTATTATTGACCTTGAGGTAGGAGATGAACGCAAAGACTTTATTTCTGCTGATGACATTAAATTATGCAAGGTGATAAAGTCAGAGCGAGCTGCAATTTCTCTTCTCCTCTCTCTCTCAAGAGGACTTGAATAAAGTGGAGATTTCAGGTGTAAGTAAATCTTTTCACATAAAAGAAAAATGCCAATTCACCGAAGACGATGGTGTATATGGGAAAAAGTCTTTATTATTTCTTCTAGCGACATTGTTACCTTGTCTTAGTGCCAGGGGAATCAGCCAGCTACTTGGACCAAGGGCTCATTGGCAGGAACCAAAGAAAATGCCCCAAAGGTATCAAAGTCAAAAGATGGTTCAGATCTCTCTTGTACAATGGCAATGTTCTCATCCATGGACACAATGCCAAGGATTTGGATCTCTGCTCCATGCTCATCGTATTCATATGAAAAGTCTTCTGAGGACCAACATATCAAACAGGGAGATGACCTTTTATCTGGATGAGCCCAGCTAATACCGGTGTTTTTACCCTAATGATGTACACAGCCAGGTTTGTGCCCAAACAGGACCACCTTGATACAAAGCCATCCACATCAGAGATGTACCGTACTCCTACTGCCCATCGCTGTTGGACAAAATTATTTCAGCCGGGGAAAAAAGCGATCTTGGAACAGCTTTGTAAGACACAGAGAAGATCTAAGAACTGTGTTGCATAGAGTCTGGATTACAAAGGTTAATGTGAAAATCGTGGGTTTGAAGCACCTATAACCATATGGGATTTTATTAATTTTCCCCTTCTAAGGTTTCCCTAATTTAATAGTTTGTATTAAGCCAAACTTGCCCTTTTGACGTAACACGTTACAATTAGATGTCTCGCACAGATGTTTTTAGAATTCTGTAATATTCTAACAGATGTGCGATTTGAGAAGCGGAGTTTTGGAGAGGACCTCTACTTGTTTTTAACTTTTTTAACTACTACTTAAGATTATCAAAGCTGGCGAATCAATATGTCTCACAGAACTGTTAGGAATGATACGTGTTATATGAAGTCACTGCCGAAAACTGATGTGGTCTCCTTTATGTTGATCCAACGTATCCCGGGGTCGCGTTAAACTGCTTAGTCAAGGGAACGTGTCAAGTTTAGCAAGTATGATTGGTAACACGTTTGCACAGGATGAGGCGTGAATCAACAGCTGTATGATAGAAATAAACGTGGAAAAGGAAGCGCTGGCTGGGAAAGTTAATTTGTGCTTAACGTGAAAAGTTTTTAATGTTCCTTTTTTTTTATGAGAACGCTTGATTTAAATGAGAATTTTAGCACTTCTACTTGATGACAGTAGTGTGAGTAGGTTGAGTAGGGCTCAATTCTATTTCATTCCCAAGAAATAAACCTTGAGATTCTCACTTTTTCTTCTACTCCCATTTCTGGTGGAGCTTTGATGAGATGAAACATACCAGCCACAGCATTATGCGGGAAAGGTCTCCTACTTTTAGGGGATATCCGTAAACCTGTGTGTACAGGGGCGTTTCCATCATACAGAAGACACAGGGGATCTGAAGCACATAAGGTCCAATCTACAGAAACTCTGTGAGTAGGGAGAAGGTCGCCATCAATCATGGGTCCCAGTACAAACCTAAAGAAAGGGGCCCTTTACCCTGCCCCACCCCTTCCCATTCTCCTCCCACTGCCCCACCCCATTCTCCTCCACTGCCCAGCCCCATGCACCTCCCACCATCCTTCCCCATGACCTCCATGATTGCAATAGGACTATCAAGCCCTAAAGCTTGCAATGAGGCCATCGGATACCATAGTCTACAAAGGGGGGGCATCGATCACAAATACTCGCGAGGACCCAGTCCCAGGTAATGGGCCACAAGGGCCAACAAGAGGACCCAAGAAGGGACAGGGAGGACAGGCCTTCCTGCTTGTCCCGGCCCCATACATGGTTCCTGGTTATGCTCTCCTGGTGGTAGTTAATACTATGTCTAATCCACTTCGATACCACAAAACTTTTTTAAAAATGTTATAACCTACCAGGGCCGACTCCAACCGTATTTACAAAGAGTGCCGATGTCAGCAAACAAGTTTATGCAGCAGGGGGCGCTGGAGACATAGTCACTCCACATCTACACCATGTTGTGGTTATTTTTAGAGCTTTCACCTACAGAGCTTTTATTACACATATATTAATTTATTCAAAAAACCTCTTTATTAAATCAGTGTAATGGATCTGAAGACATATGGTTTAAAGGGGCAATTGCCACTTACGGAGGCAGTTAATTGGTAAATTGTGGCAACGTCTTTATAACTAATCAAATTTCCTAGCATGAAGTTCTCTCCCTTGTCCTTATCTAGCCCTTAGAGAGGTTTCCTGAACCAGCTTCCAATAGGAGGGCGGAATAACTTAACGGGGAGGAATAATTATGCAGATCGGGGGAACAGGAAGTAAAGATCTCAGCTTCAGCTGGTCTAGAAATGAGTTTCTCATACATTCGTATTTCTTATTCTAAATTGCAAGCAGCGTTACAAACTTATTATATACGCTGGTCTAATAAAAAACCGTAGAATCATCAACATTTCCAATTTCTTTTTACGTTTCAGTGTGTGAAAATCTTGTAAAAGGTGAACTTTTGTGCAAACAGCTGCAGTATAAATGTCTCCCACGCAAAGAGATCAGTCTTATTTCATTTTAATTTACAGATACATCAGTCCACTGTCTGCGGATGGCCAGGTTTATGCATTCGCATGCCTTACCCCTACCAAACGAGAAGCAAACGATTTTAGCATCTTTTAATAAAAGAGCAAATACGCTTGTCCGATCGGCCAATGCCTGCATCATAAACCAATCGTTCATGTATTATAATCAAACACGGATCCAGCCAGTGTACCGTCTACATAGAAGGGACAGTCCTCTTTGGCGCCCAACTCACAGTTGTTAGAAAAGAGGGACATCAGAGGTAGGAAGAGCTTGGATTGTTGGCTGAGCGTATATCACCGTTTTCTACGGCCCTAAAATAGTAATGTGCAAGAGACAGGGAGAGGAAAGGCTGACGCTAGAAGTCAGCGGGGATAGAGCTGGACCACTCGCTCACCTTACCCGAAAAGCCACCTCTAGAACGTTACATGGAGGAACGATGAGAGCTGCGATGGAGGTCTGGGCTGGATTTTGGAGCTCCCTGGGCTATTCAGGGAGAGATCAGAGGATATCTCCAACTTGTTCCTCACTGCCTGCATTAACGGGCCAGTGGGGCAGCTGCCGAGGCTGTTGGGAGGTATGAATGCTTTTAGCAACTGGAAAAATGGGATTTAGACATTAACACCTCTAACCACATACTGAAAATAAAAATGACCAGCGGCTGATAAATGACGTGTGTTGGCCACATAACGCGGTCTTACCTCTTGTGTGAGTGACAGTGAAGGTAAGCGTGCGTTGTTATCGCTCACTGGTGGCCAGACAGGACTTGTCTTCTAATTCTCTCCAAACACCAACAATGACCCCCCCCCCCATGCTTTGATTACCGTAACTTAAAAAGGCCCAGCAGAAAATCAATTTCTCATTCATGGTGATGGTTTTCAGACCTAGACAACTTTAGTTCTACCACAATGCAGCATTGACAGGAGTAGAAAAAATTATAGGTCCAGGTGATATGAAACATGGCTTGTTTATCCTTCACTTTTCAGGAACTTCTAGTTCACCACCATCATTTTCCTCAAGATGCCTTATTCAGGTGAAAGAAAAAAGGCAGCTTGGCTGACAGATAACATTGAACGTCGAGTCCAAACACAGCTCGAAGATTTGTGGGCCATATTTTACTGTTTAAAGTTTTATTAACTTCCGAGGCTCTGGTAATGTCGAGATATTGAATGTCTTCATATAATAAAACCCTTTACACAAATAACACACCCCAGAAGTTTAAGTGTGTGTGTATATATATATATTCTTTTTTTCTCTCTTATTCACCTTCTATTGTCTCAAAGATGTTCTCGATTTTAGCAGAATACAGACAGAAACTAAATGATTTATTTAAAACAAAAGCCAAGAAAAACAGATCCATCAAGGATTCAAATCGGACCGCAAAGGCACAATTAAATTAAAAAACCCCAATGTGAAATATTATCATATACAGATTACTTCCCCTTTAAAGAGAAATTATTTCGATTCTGTTATCTGTATATCCGGGATTTATAAGGTGCTACACAGCAGACTTATTCCTACTACATTATACCTCTGAATAATTCACTAAAACACATAAGTTAAGTTCTTGGGAATAAAGCACAAGGTAAATTGCATAGAATGTACCCGTTTATGGTGCCATCAATAACACGCCGCACCTGCCAATTGCCATTCAGCTATTGTCTACAGCTTTCTTAGCCTAGAAATGTATCCAGTTCGGCATTCAGATGTAGATGTTAAGAAGAATTACAGCCTGTGATAAGCCGTATCCAGTGTCAAAGACTTGGGCTACCACCAAATTGGCATTGACCCAGAAGAACAGCAAAAACACCGTTTAATGATCTTATTAAAGAAAAACCAGGGCAATTTTATTTTTTTTACTTTTATTTGTAATGCCCAGCGAACGTCACATCATTGTCCAAGACACCGGCTACACAAAAATGTAGAAGGGTGACCCAGAAAACCTTGATGCATTTGGACCGTGGATGCTTTTCTATAGAATTTCCTTCTGGTATGGTAAGGATAGATTGAAGAAGTGGCTGGCATTTCAAATAGAAGTTCATTTATTTTGCAAACCACCAGATTGTGATTTTTTTTTAAAGGGGACTAAAAAGGAAGTAATTAAAATATGTTTCTTTAAAGACATTGTGCTGTTTTCTTTATTGAAACAGTTCCAGTTCTTACATAATATAATGTTTGCAGGCTGGCATAAAGCATCAGCTCAGTGTGGTGTTTGAGCATGAAAATCACCCAAAATATCATATGACTGACAACAATGGCCGCCTCCATGTCTGCAGATAAAGGGAGTTTATTGAAACAAAAGGAGATTAAACCAGGTCTTTGCCCACCGACATTACTGTATACAGCACGGGGGGGGCATCATCACTGTATACAGCACTGGGGGGGGCATTATCACTATACAGCACTGGAGGGGTTATTACTATACAACTATCGTATACAGCACTGGGGGTTATTACTGTATAAAACGCTGGGGGGGTATCACTGTACACCGTGCTGGGGGTTTTGTTATTATATACAGCGCTGGGGGGGTTATTACTGTATACAGCACTGGGGGGTATTACTGTATACAACACGGGAGTGTTACTGTATACAGTGTTGGGGGTTATTACTGTATACAGCACTGGATTTTATTACTGTATGCAGTGCTGGGGGTTATTTCTGCACACAGCGCTGGGGGTTTTGTTATTATATACAGCGCTGGGTGATTATTACTGTATACGGCACTGGTATTCCCCTTTAGGTAAAATAAGGCATCCTCTAGATTGTATATTGTTATGTTACACACTACTTGTTGTGTCCTGTCTACCCATTGTACAGCGCTACAGAATTTCATGGCGCTATATAAAACATTAAATAATAATAATATTGAAGTATTTTATTAATTTTATTAATTCATAAACTGTCTCTTTAATGAGAAATAAGAGGAGCATTCAGGAGATGAATCGCAAAAGACTATGGATCTCCGCTTCAGCGTTGACCTTTAAAATAGGCCGATACTAACAGAGGTGTAAATATCGCTAGAGAGAACACGACAGCATGGACCAGTGCTTGGTATAGACATTCGATCAAGTGGAATCTTAAATGATGTCAGTATACCGGGCATCCCTGTAGCCAGAATTAATATGGGAATCCCTCCATAAGAAATCCTCATAAATAAATAAGAAAGTCAGACGCCCGCTTTAGATGTGTGCCAGCATATCACATCCTTTGAGATAACGGCATAGCACTACCACCGGCAAGAAGAATGTTTACGAGCTTTAATATTGAGCAATGATCTTACGCCTGTCAGGCTGGACTTCACGGTGCGTTTGACAGAAAGTACACGCGACTTTCAAGCAGAAACATCTTGTGGGTAAAAGCGAAAAATGAAACCATTTACTATTGTCTAATTTGGTTATTTTCTTACATTTCAGATCTACCATACGTGTAACCTTGTAATGGGGTTAAAACAGCATTAAAATATAAATATTTAAAAATATGGAATTCACTTTTAGTCTTACTGAATCTGAAGTTGTTTGATTTTTTTTTTTTCAAATTAATATTCAACAGAAAAGATGTTGAGCTAAACACGGAGTTATACATTGGATGATTTATAGCATTTAGTTTGTTTCTTCTATGTTTTTATTGTTAATCTTTAAATGGCTGAACTGTGAAAGCTGAGTATGCGCCCAAAAGGTTTTATATTTGAAATCTTATTTTTTCAGCAATGCCGGCAAACATCAAAACACAGAATTTAAGGAGAGTCAACTTCAACAGGTTAAATGGAACCCTTGGGCTAATTGACCCGGATGACTTATTTGCAGGAAGAAGGCAAGTGGAATATCTTTAACCCCTTCCGTACCGGCGTTCTCTTACCGCGTCTTCCATTGAAGGCTGAAGTTTTATTTAAATATTTTTATTCCGTGCTAGTGATTCGCTGCAAAGCCATCACGTGCACGTAATTGAGGGGGAGTGGCTGCGTCCATAGAGCCGCTGGATCGCGCATCAACGATGACGTACCTGGTAGGTCCCGGTCTGTGGGTGACACCCAACCAGGAAGTACCAGGTACGTCACCAGTACGGAAGGGGTTAAACTTATGACTCCCCTTGGGTACCAAGGAACAAATGTAAACCAATATGGCTTAATTGAGCAGTCAGTCAGGAAATAGGGAATCAGTAACATAATTTATAAAATACAAACATGGTAACAAGGGACAATTAGAATGGCTAATGTACATAATGAGAAAATAACTAAAGGAAATCTGAAATTGATAAGTTGGTTAATGAAGACCAATGAAGAACCGATAAATTATTGCTACAAAAAAGCTTGCAGCGATCATGTAATTGGCACAGGACAAGTTGGTAAAACCGCTAAATATAGTTAAAATAGGTAAAATACAGTGTTCAGACAGAACGTAGCCAAAAAATAACCAGACCACTGCGTTTGATCTTCAAGATCCTCTCTTGACTAGCATGGTGCCAGAAGACTGGCACAAAGCAGGAGTGGTACCAAAATGGCTCAAAATCCCAGCCAGGTAACTGCAGCCCTGTGAGTCAGTAGTGGAGAAATAACTTGGAAGCTTGCTTAGGATTAATATTTGGCAATAGAATTTGATCAGTAGCATCATTAGTAAGAGTCAACACTCGTTCTTCAACTGGCTACTGTTACATGGTCAGGGTAGGACAACGGGAAGTACTCTAGCAACCGTTCTGCATTTGGAGGTGTTGCTGGCAGTAGCGGGCATCGACAACAGAGATATCCAGGGCCAGTCTTTCCGTTTTAGATAGCATTATGTTTGTACATTATTGTATGTTCACACAATTTAATTTATAAACACATTATCTCCTTTGCCTCTGATTTGACTAAACATTATTGTGGCTTTCAGGGCTGTAGATCATTGTGATACACCACATATCCACCAAACATTCTGAGCTCTTCTAAATACGGACATTCATTGGCAAAGCGGTCCAAGGGCTGCCACCACATCTGACCTAGAAAGAATACACCACTGCCCAGTACCCCTAGGCATCTGCCTGGGATTCTTGGTGCTATCAGAGAAACACAGAGGCGGAAAGATATCTCTGTTATCCGAAGAACCTAATAAGATAACTGGTTGTCTTCTGCTGTATCTATGAATGGTTGGAACGCGTGGAGGTCTAAGTCACTTTTATTGTGCTATGTTTGCCTTAATAAATAAACCCTTTTCCCCAGAAACAGCAAGAACAATTTCCCAAAAGGAAAATACATGTGAGTAAAGTATCAGGTTATGATCATATATGCCTACATAAAGGTCTTTTAATAACAAGACAAAACAAATCATGTTCCAATTTGTCTACGTTCACTTAGAAACACTCATCGAAAACCAATGTTCTGCAACTAAATTACAAGGAATTACAATATGCAAATGAAGGTGGAATTCTCAGATTAATTACAAAGACAAATAATTTACTTCCGTTACACTATTCAAAGAGTCATACGATTACAGAATCGGCTTAAATCCAAAGAATTCATAAACGTCTTTCCAGGTATATCGAATGCCTTTTGAAAGTGTTCACCTGTCTCATAAAATAACACATCAGGGCTCAGCGCTGCCGAATAACACATGCAAACGCCATAAAAATGTCAGCTCTATTTTTAATAATTTCCACAGTTGTCAATTTGGGAGCGTTAGAACAAGCAGACAAGACTGCGTACGATGGGCTCACACAAAGTGAAATAGAGACTAATATTAGAACCCCAACTAGTCAATAGAAGAGATTAGTCGTATAATGTATCTGCGTACATGATCAGTATATTAAGTGTTTATACTGTTACTAGGTGTTATAGATAGATAGATAGATAGATAGATAGATAGACAGATGGATATTATTTAACTCTTTGTCTATATATCCTTATGGGAGCCAGGTATCATAAAGACATCAAAAAATTCACACACAGCCAACAATGAAAGTAACAGTGTCATTCTAGGTGTCATTCTGGGTGTCACATTACGTATAAATTAATACATTTAGAAGGTCTATAAGGTACGAACGATGGGTCAGTGTTTTGGTATCTTTAAGACCCAACTTTACAGGCAGTAGTCCAGGTTAGCAGGTATTTGCTTTTCCTGTCTCCGCCATGTAGCTTCGTTACTTTCGGGAACTCACATGGATGTGTTTGTACTCTTCAATGTCAGCATTCATGGACATTTTGTTCAAACGACAGCTAAAGAACCTTTAAGATGGGCTAACCCCCCCCAACGCATGGCTTAATTTTGTTTATCCAAAGGAGAGCCATGTAAGCCGCAGCCAAGCATGGGTGGAGCTGCAGTCTGGCAGGCCACAGCTTGGCTAGTGCCACACCAGGCTTGGCTTGCCCATGTTCGTAACTGTGTGCAAGCACCGAACAGGTCTGCATGCTCATTGGTGTATTAAAACGTAGTCCACAGGCACACCGGCTCTTATCAGCAACAAGTAAACCAGTAGCCACACATTAAAATTGCACATTAAATTAAAATGACCTATCAATTCTACTCACGGGTTCCACAAATTCAAACTTCTTTTTTTCTTGAACCTCTTGTACTTTAAATATGTACTCCAAAGATGCGTCGGAGAAGTTCTGATGTTCCCTGTCAATGAGGCTGTCCGCCTGTAGAAGACAAAACACATGCCATTTATCGTAAGACCAACATTATATATATAAAACGGAGAATATGATGGATACAAGGTGTGTTCTTTGGAAAGACAATCAATTCTTCTTCCCTATAGCACCTTCTTTTTCTGCTGATATAAAAAAAACCAGTGGAATTGCGTGTGTATTTGACACAAAGGTAGTATCGACTTGGTTCATTTGGGATTGTTTTAACAGTTTAATCAATTTGACAAAATCAGACTCAGCAACTTTATTCACGCAGGGAAGTATTCAGAATTTGAAAGCAATAGAAAAGGCTGCGTCAGCTTCAAGAAAGCATTTTGATGGACGGATATTATGGGCAAACATGTTCTTCTGTACACTCATTTACTTGTGTTAACGCAGCCAGAGGATTACGTGGCCCCCCTGTAATATCTGAGTCTTTAAATCTGGGAACCTCTTTCCTTATTTTCTCATTAAGACTTGGCTTCCTCTAAAGATCTTGGGGATTTGGCCCCACAAGGACCATCAACAGCTAATCTGATAAGTGGGGTCATCACCTTGATCATGTGAACCACAAGCCACGACAGTTGTCCCTGAGGTGCCCTGGGGTGAAGATTTGGGGTCCTATCAGGCATTCTTTTATGATTGTATTTTACTTTTAAATTGTAGAATGAACACCCAGCATTATCACCATTGCTGGATCCTTTCTATGCTCCTCTAATAGATGTTTTCTGCAGTCCCTTTGGTGACAGATGTGTGCCAGTAATACTTGATATCATGAGTACTTTGAGTATTCCTTAAAGCGTTACCAAGAGAGTAGGAGAGATGCAGGTTCATGCCACCAAATTCACTACAAATTGTGAAGGGCCAAGCCCAGTGAAGCTCCTACAGCAAGAAGAGCGTGGCTGGCCCTGTATACTGTATGATCAAATCAATGAGAATTCTTGCACGCCAATGATTATGCTTGGGTGACTTGAAACCCCTGCCAGCTCCCACGAATGAGAAGATACACAGGAAGGTCATATGTCGTTTACATTGCTGAGTATGTTCTATCAGATTGCTATGAAAGGCATGCACTCCGGGCCCAACATATGGGCCACATTGTTTACTGGTGAATGTAAACAGTACATGATATGGTATGTAATTAGAAAGAAACATGTAAGAATAGGATAGAAGAAGGATAGAAATACACAGTATGCAAAGTTGGTGAATTGATTCTGAGCTAAATAGCTGACGCAGTTCACAGGAGACTCTCTTCTCCTCTTTCTCCTCTCCTGGTTGAAGTTGATATCTTCTATTGGGCCAACACGGAAAAGAATGTAAAGCACCTTGAGGTCTCATCTGAAGGTTTCAGTCTTCCCAACAGGAAAATGGGCAGACTATGGAATGGCGAATTATTCTTATCTGCTGTCAAATTCTATGTTTCTATGATTCTTCCTCTAAAGTAACTTTAGGAAAATCTCCCCCACCACAATTGGTTAACTTGATGCAGGTAAGAATAGCTCTGTTCCCATTTCCGCACTTTTGGTTGCCCAGCCTGATGCTGGTACTTGTGGCCATGCTGATGATGCCACTGAGCTCCGGAAGCCCCAAGAGAGGCAGCACTGGCTGGGGCTAGATCACGTGCCACAGCCATATATGCAAGGGGGCAAGGTAACCCTAATTGCCTCGGGGGGGGGGGGGG
>VKOC01021524.1:0-11599 GCA_009364415.1 Spea multiplicata
ACCGGAGCAGACTCCCGGGTGTCTTGCGGGGGACATCTACGCAATACGCGCATGCAACTTCCGGTGCCGGTACCGGAAGTTGCATACGCGTATTGCGTAGATGTTATTGCCCCCCCGCCGGCCCCGCAAGGCACCCGGGAGTCTGCTCCGGTAAGTCGGGGGTGGGCAGAGGTAAAACGCATCGTGCGGACGGTCCGCACGATGCGCTTAGACAACCTCCCGTGCCGGCACCCCCCCGTGGGAAGTGCTGGCAGGGGAGGCTGTCTGAGCGTATCGGGGAGTAGGATGCAGGTCCCCTGCACCGCTGCGGGGGATCTGTATCCTAACCCCGCTGCCTGCCCGGCGCCCGGGACTGCATGTCCCGGGCGTCGGGCGCTAGACCCCGAATATAGGCCGCACCCCCACTTTAAAGACTTAAAGTGGGGGAAAAAAGTGCGGCCTATATTCGAGCCAATACGGTGTGTGTGTGTGTGTGTAATATATATATATATATAAATAATATATATATATATATATATATATATATATATTGCAGAGAAGGTGCATTCAAACCTTTAGCCATGGCTGGTAATCTGAGGGATGCCAGAACAGAATGGAGCGTCCAGTTATCGATCTGGTCCAGCCGAAATTGCAAAAAAGTCATTCCGGGATTTGCTTTTTCATGCAACAAAAAAGCATTGTAGGTTGCAATTTGCATTGGATAAATTGCAACCTTCTTGTACCAGGCCTTTGTCTTCCTCAAAATGAGGTAGGGCTGTAGGAGTTGATCTGACAGATCAACTCCACCCATGTGCTTGTTATAGGCCCTGATGCACACTGGCTTTCTAGTGACCCCAGCTCTGCCACGGACAGAAACCTCCACGGTTCTCTCATCGTGGATGGTGCTCAGCATGCACACCTCTTTTCTGTCCCTGAACTTCAATGCCAAAAGCTCCTCTTGGCGTAGAGCTGAGGTCTCCCCCTTTCCTAGCCGGGTGCGTGCCAGGTCTTGTGGGAAACCCAAGCGTTTTTTTCTAATAGTACCGCAAGCTACTGTATCGAAACAATACAGCAACTTGAACAAAGGGACACTTGTAAAAAAGTTGTCAACATACAAGTGGTAGCCTTTGTTCATAAGTGGGAATATTAGGTCCCACACAATCTTGGCACTGGTGCCTAGATGTTCTGGGCAACCTGGAGGGTCAAGGTGGCTATCCCTACCCTTGTATACCCGGAAGGCCTGAGTATACCCAGTCCCGCTCTCGCAGAGCTTATACAATTTTATGCCATACCTGGAGCGCTTGGAAGGAATATACTGCTTGAATCCCAACCTTCCTTTATACTTCATCAGGGATTCATCCACGCAGATATCCCTTCCAGGTGTATAAGCCTCTGCAAACTTGGCAGCGAGATGGGTAATCAGGGGGCGGATTTTATAGAGCCTATCAAACTGGGGGTCCTCCTTAGGGAGGCAGAGACTGTTGTCGCTAAAATGCATGAAATGAAGAATCATTTCATACCTTCTCCTACCCATGGACTGGGTGTAAATTGGGGTACTAAAGATGGGGCTAGTGCTCCAGTAGGAGCGGATGGAGGGTTTTTTTATAATTCCCATTAGCATAGTTAATGCCCAGAATTTAAAAAATTCTGGGACGTCTATGGGGGTCCATGGCTGCTTTGAAAAATAGGAGTCAGGGCTAGCAGCACGGCACTGCTGGGCATAGATGTTGGATTGGGAGACAATGTCTCCCAAGACATCTTCTCCCCAAAAAATCTGCACAAACTGCAATGGGGTAAATCCTGTAACATCAATACTGATGCCAGGAATTGCAGTAAAAGGAGGGATAGCTGGTGTATACCTATTAGGCACTACCCACTCCTCGGGTGCAATGCCACTACTTGTGGCAGCGGACCCAGCAGCCACAGATACATCACTAGATGTATCTGTGAACTGACCAAAATCAAAATCTGACGCTGTGTCAGTGGCCTCAGAATCTGAGGCCAAAAATTCATATGCTTCCTCAGCAGTATAAACACGCTGCATTATAAAATAAATTAACCCCTAGCCAAAAAAACACACAAAAAAAAAATCAGTAAATTAAAAGGCGCTGGTGCTATGGGATTGTTAAAGAAATTAAACAATTCCAGCATTTCGCTTACATACTATAGAACTTTTTGCTGAACAATAAGGAATTGCGCCCAAGCTACAAGAATACAAGATAAGAAGACCTGCTACACCCAAACTGCTGGTCCATGAGATAAAGAAGACTTGCTTCATTATGTTCAAATTTGTGCTTACTGTGTGTGTGATGGTTGTTGACGTCATTTAGACTAAAAGAAGTCCACAATTCGCAACAGATTGGTGTGCAAAATGTATGATTTGTGCAAAGCACAATCCAGGTAAATTGACTAAGGTACAGATGAAACACCTTGTAAGACCTGATTACCCATTTCAGAGACTGCAGATAGACTACATTCAGTTACCTAAGTGTGGTGTCTATTAATATGCCCTGGTATGTGTGGATATGTTTTCCTCTTGGGTAGAAGCTTGGCCTGTCCCTAAGGCGACAGCGGCAGTGACAGCTAAGAAACTGATAGCTGAAATTGTGTGTAGATACGGTCTACCTGAGACTGTGGAATCGGATAGAGGGACATACTTTACTGGACAGGTCTTTGCAGAGATGCTGAAAGGGTTACAGATTAACCAGCACCTACATACTCCATACCACCCACAAGCATCAGGGAAGGTTGAAAAATAAAATAGCTAAGATCTGTGAGCAAACAAAACTTACTTGGGTACAAGCCTTACCTTTAGCTGTTTTTGCAATAAGGCACACTCCAAAGGGAACACATAGGCTTTCACCGTTTGAGATTCTGTTTGGCAGGCCACCTCTAACAGGCCTTTTCTTTCCACAAGAGCTACATGGACAGTACGCTTCTTTAACAGATTATGTTATACATCTGCATAAACAACTGACTAATTTGCATGGCAAAGTCTTCTCCTCTTTACCAGATCCACAAGAAACGACCGGAACTCACACCCTACAACCTGGAGACTGGGTAGTGATACGGAGATACGTGAGAAAACATCTGGAATCCCGATTTGATGGCCCACACCAGGTGATACTGACCACACCCACCTCAGTCAAGGTGGAAGGGAGGCTTAATTGGATCCACGCTTCCCATTGTAAGAAAGTTCAGGTCGGTGATACAAGCCTGTACCAAAAGGGTGAGGCCACTCGGGACAAGGAGGATTGAAAGATTTTCAAAATGCATGTGCTGTCTTGCTTGCTCTTTTGTATACTATGTCATCTATAGGTACAAGGAGTACGGCAGAAAAACTCTATCTGGCTTCTGCATGAACAAACAGCCAAACAATTGAATGCTACCAACTGCTGGATCTGCTCACGTGTTCCAGCAAATCACAAAGGAATCCCTTTGATTGGTATCCCAATATCAATGAATGATCCTCACAGATTATAGTTATGAGGCCACAGTAGACACAAAACACACTAATCATAATGCCATCTCAGACTCAGGAACATTCTTAGAAATTGTTGGTATACTCACTCCACCCACCATATGTGTAGGACCCATGTATGTTAATCACACAGATGTATTGCAAGATCACGTAGTCAGCCTACCTAAAGTACATGTCGGAGAGACAGATTGTAGGAACGCTACACTGATATTCAATATGGAATACGTTGAGAAGTTGTGTGATAAAAGTAAAAACTGTAATAACCTATGTTATTGTGCAGCCATGGAAGCATGTTGTGCCCCGAAGTGTGCCCGTCCTGACAAAAGAGAACATGATACGTGGAATTGTGAGACTAAACTGTATGATAATATGCAGTGGTTTCAAAGATGGCTGGGAAATCATGGTAGGACAATTCCTAGAGTGCTGAAGCAAGGGTTATACTATCTGTGTGGTAACAGGGCCTACTCATGGTTTCCTATGGGTGCATGGGGTAATTGTACCATAGGGAGAGTTGTACCAGTAATCAGAACACGTGCTAATATTACAGCTGCTGATGTTCTAGGTACACGATTTGGAGAGACCAGGTACAGACGAGAGTTATTTACTAAGTCGGATAAAGCCTGGATGTGGTTTCCCTCCTGGACAGGTTGGGGAATTGAACTAGCAAATAAGCTGAACAAATATGCTAGTATTATGGATGGGATAATAAATGAAACCACCAGTTCTATTTACATCCTTAATGAAGAAGTGGCCCAAATCAGAAAGGTTGCCCTACAAAATAGAATGGCCCTTGATTACTTATTGGCAATAGAAGGTGGGACTTGTGCAGTTTTAAATAATACCGAATGCTGTACATGGATAGAGAATTCTTATGACCCCGTGGAAGCACACCTGAATAAAGTAAAAGAGCTACAGCGACAAGCCAGAGATATATCTAAGGAGAGATGGAATCCTTTCTCCTGGATGGGGTCTATCGGAGTCTGGCTTAATAATATGCTTTCTGGCCTGCTGAAACCCATAGTGGTAGTGATAGGATTAATTGTAGTGCTTATTATTGCTTGGAAATTGTTAACCTGTTGCATTTCTCGTTGCAGTAAAGACGCTTCATCCACCCTTTAAGAAAGACGACATAATAGCTACAAAATATTGGCTCAGCTCGACCGCCTGATCTTCCTGAACATTCCTCAGTTCCCTGGATGATTGGGTGGTGGACAACCCCTTTTCTAAAAGGACCCCACAGGTGTACTACAGCAATTTGAGCACCGCTCTAGGAGGAAGATTATGTCCTGAGAGTGATTTCACAGTAGGACCCAGAGCGATCCTTGAGCCGTGGTGCATCTTTGGCGAGCTGTTGCTATCCTATTAGATAGATAAGAGTGTGTGCAGTGTGTGAATTTAATAAACATGTATGAACGTTTAGATGAAGTGACAACTATAAGGCAGTCAGGAATGGATGCTTGCATCCCATAACTTATGCAGCTTAACTGTGTACTTTATGAAGTATGGGCTGTCCAAGGAGTCACTTCAAATAGGAAGGCTAGTCAGGAACATATATGTGTGATAATAAAATTATCAAAAGGGTGAGAAATGTTAAAGAAATTAAACAATTCCAGCATTTCGCTTACATACTATAGAACTTTTTGCTGAACAATAAGGAATTGCGCCCAAGCTACAAGAATACAAGATAAGAAGACCTGCTACACCCAAACTGCTGGTCCATGAGATAAAGAAGACTTGCTTCATTATGTTCAAATTTGTGCTTACTGTGTGTGATGGTTGTTGACGTCATTTAGACTGTAAGAAGTCCCTCATTACCTTGATGAGGAGCGTGCTCTCGGGTTACACTGAGTGCATGTCTATTTGTATATCACTCCGTTGTAAGCCCTTTTAATAAACTAATTCTCACTCAATTTGGACCAACTGTTTCACATTGAATTTTCCACAACAGGATCAATCCCTAAGGACTGATCTACAGCAAAGGAGGGGTTAATGGTACCTAAAAATAATATGAAATAATATAAAGTATAAAAAAATGTGGAAAAAATAAAAAGTGCACAAACAGAAAAAAAAAGCGCTGATGTGCAATATCACTGCCTATGCAGTGATCAACAGTAAGGAAGGGGTTAAAAAAAGAGGGGCTCTTATAAGAGCCTTTTGTGTAAATTTTTATTTTTGATAAATTTTTATCAAAGTGTACCTGCTTTTTTCTCACGATCTGTCTCTCTCCCTCACTAAAAGCAAGTGATGGAGGGAGGCAGATCTTTACCGTCAAAGGCAAATGTTTATAAACATTGCCTTTGACTGAACAAATCAAGATCACTCTCCTGAGTGATCTTTAGGCTTGGGGTGTCAATCACTGGATGCTGATGGCATCCAGCAACACCCCCTAGTGATGAAAGCGATTTGAAGGCATTTCAAGAACACCAACTGAGTGGAAGAAACGACCTCTGATCGTTTCTTAAACAAAGCTTTTAGTGGCATGACGCCGCCATATTTAACAGAAACGCCGGCTTTTTTTTTTTTTACTAATAAAAAAGCTCTGGGGAGCGATCTAACTGCTCCCCGAGGTTTTTTTTCGGTGTTTGCTAAATGCCTCTGTCGAGGCATTACAGCAACACGATCGGCTTGAAGAAAGCAATCTTTGATTGCTTTCTGAGCCGATTTAACCCATGACGGTTCAGGACCGTCAAAGGTCATTCTCTGACCTTTGACCATGACGGTCCTGAACCGGCAAAGGTCGTGAAGGGTTTAACAATCTCCCTTGCCTGGACTCCCCCTTGTGGGTCTGATTATAAGATGACCCCGATTTATAAGACGAGGGGTATTTTTCCGAGCATTTGCTCTTAAAGAAACAAAAAAAAAAACCTTGTCTTATACTCGAGCAAATACGTTCTATATATATATATATTGTCAGCAGGGGCTAATATTGTCCTTAAACCCATAAAAACAATACATTGCTTTGTCATGAAGGTGTTAATCAGCAACAGGATGTAATATTAAAGATTGAAAACTAACTGCCGGTTCAGCTGTTATTTTGAAATCATTTTTCAATCAGTCTTTACTGATCAGTACATGTTATGCAGTTACAAGTGCATGTCTAACATGTATGTATGTATGTGTGTGTATGTGTGTGTGTATACATACATACATACATACATACACACGTGTTTCTGAATGGCAGAAATAAAATGTAGTCACCTTAGTGTGTGTAAGAGCAGTATAGGTATTTGTGTGTGTGTGTGTGTAAAGGCAGGGGAGTGTGAGGGCAGTGTATGTGTATACATGTGTGTATTGACAAACTTGCGTAAGGGCAGTGTATGTGTGTTTGTGGGTACATGTGTGTATGCGCAGTTTGTGTGTAAGAGCAGTGTAGGTATTTGTATGTTTGTAAGCTGGTGTGTGTTAATGGGCACATGTGTGTAAGGGCTGTGTATGTGTAAATGTGTGATTTAAGTACAGTGTAAATAAAACTAAGCTCTATTAAAAAAGTCTGTCTGCCTACTAAGCATTTGGCTAACTAGTTAGAACCTGTTTTTGGCCATTACTTGCCAGAACTGTTAGCCCTGAGCAATAGGGTCATCAGAAAGTGTAATTCTAAAGGGCTAGAGGCTTAGATGTAAACTACAGAGATTTTAGTTTACTGAGAGGGTAGTATATACGTGGAACAGTCTCCCAGCAGGTTCCATGTTTCTGTTTGCTGTAAAATAGGTTTTTTTAGGAAATTGTCGGACGGAGCAGGTAGAGTGTTCTGTAGGGTTGGTCCTGGTGATGGAAGGACCTGGTGAGAGTTTATTGTTGACTCTTACAGATAATATAAGACGGAATCGTGTGTTTAATGCAACGCAACATTTTTATTTCTAAAATACCTAAACTTATTCTACAAACAAGCAACTGTGATTGCTCAATCATCCACACGCACTCCCGTCTTCATAATCCTCCTCTTCCAAAGTGACAGGAGTCTGCCCAGGCGGCCAGGTGTTTTTTGGCTTGACCTTATTTTGGGTCTCCATTTGAAGGGAAAGCACCCATGTTTGCCAGCATCCTCCTCTTCCTCATCCTCCTTCTTCACCTCATCCTCCTCATCCTCCCTCTTCTTCTCCACCTCCACTTCCCCCTCTTTCTTGTCATTCTCCAACTCTTCCTCCTCATACAACTCTTCCTCCTCATCCTCCTCAGCATTATTTCTGATGGTGATGCAAATATATTCTGGGTTAGGAGTTGGGAGGTTGTTGTCCTCCTCCGACTCTTTCTCCTTCTCTGTGTCATCTGTCTCTGAGATGTAAAAGTCCTCCTCATTAAAGCCAAATGGGTTTGGAGTCAGTAGGTTGTTGTCCTCCTCCTCTTCCTCCTCGTCATCCTCCTCTGTGTCGTCTGGCATTAAGATGTAAAACTCCTCCTCATTAAAGCCAAACGGGTATGGAGTTGGGAGGTTGTTTTCCTCCTCCTCTTCCTCCTTGTCCTCCACCTCTGTGTTGCCTGGCATTAAGATGTAAAACTCCTCGTCATTAAAGCCAAACTGGTATGGAGTCGGGAGGTTGTTGTCCTCCTCCTCTTCCTCCTCGTCCTCCACCTCTGTGTCATCTGGCTCTGAGATGTAAAACTCCTCCTCATTAAAGCCAAACGGGTATGGAGTCGGGAGGTTGTTGTCCTCCTCCTCTCCCTCCTCGTCCTCCTCTGTGTCGTCTGGCATTAAGATGTAAAACTCCTCCTCATTAAAGCCAAACGGGTTTGGAGTCGGGAGGTTGTTGTCCTCCTCCTCTTCCTCCTCGTCCTCCTCCTCTTCGTCGTCTGGCATTAAGATGTAAAACTCTTCCTCATTAAAGCCAAATGGGTGTGGACTTGGGAGGTTGTTGTCCTCCTCCAACTCTTCTTCATCCTCCTCTGTGTCATCTGGCATTGAAATGTAAAGGTCCTCCTCATTAAAGCCAAACGGGTTTGGAGTCGGGAGGTTATTGTCCTGCGCATAGAAAGTAAATCATCTTTTTCTTAAAATAATCATGAATTCTAAATATGAAATTAAAATTATAAAATTAAATGATTTAAACAGAACCTAAGAACTGACCATATGGGCCCAGGGTGTCTCTCTCTCCTCTTCCTTGGCAGGAGGCGCGGGGTCATATCCAGTATCGTTCTCTTCCTCCTCCTCTTTCTCTCCATCACAAGCAATGGTAATTCCGAATACACCATCGTTTGTAATAGTAGTGATGGAAATACCATAGAAATTAACGGCAATGATGGAAACACCGTAGTAAGAAATGGTTGTGATGGAAAGGCCATCGTCAGTGTAGGTGGTGACGGAAAGGCCATCATCAGTGATGGTGAAGACAGAAAGGCCTTCCTCATTAACACCAAATTGTGGAGGTGTTGTGAAATAGTTGGCCTGCAAATAGAACATAAAACATCTTTTTATTCACATTTTGATATCTTGATGGAAATAATCTTTGTGTAGAAATTAAAACTATTCATACCTCATCGTATCTCTCCTCCATGGTTAACCTCCTGAAGAACACGCTTGATATTTCTATCAAGATACCAAAGCTGGATCTGTAGAACACTCTTAACCGCCTGCTGCTCTACTGATGGAAAGCTTTGTTTGACTTGCGCTTATATTGGTATCCTAATAGTAGGAGCTTGGTGTTGTGAGCAGAGCTTAGATATTAGATACCAGCAGGGTATTTTCTGATTACTTTAATATTAGAATGAGACTAATTGGACTTGGAAGAGCAAAACATTTTTTGGTTGTTTATGAAATAAATAACAAAAAAACATGTCATTTTTGAGTTTCAGTTTTGTTACGCCAGCAGGGGCTAATATTGTCCTTAAACCCATAAAAACAATACATTGCTTTGTCATGAAGGTGTTAATCAGCAACAGGATCTAATATTAAAGACTGAAAACTAACTGCCGGTTCAGCTGTTATTTTGAAATCATTTTTCAATCAGTCTTTACTGATGAGTACATGTTCTACAGTTACAAGTGCATGTCTAGCGTGTGTGTGTGTGATGTGTGTGCGTGCGTGCGTGCGTGCGTGCGTGTGTGTGTGTTTTTTATATATTTGCAGAGAAGGTGCATTCAAACCTTTAGCCATGGCTGGTAATCCGAGGGATGCCAGAACAGAATGGAGCCTCCAGTGGTATAGAGAACAATAGCCGTTCTTCATCCCCAGACTCAGACGGCTCTAAAATCTCCCATTACATTGGGGGCGAAACAAAAGGGAGAATGGGACGGGTCACTTCATTGTGTTACATCGGAGGGACCGCCCACTGATATCAGCGGGACCGCCTACCCACATTCCCGAAAAAGGGAATATATATATGATATTAAAGAATGAAACAATCTGCCAGTTCAGCTGTTATTTTCGAATCATTTTTCAATCACGGCGTTTACTTCAAAGAGATAAGTACATATTATGTAGCTAAAAATGCATGTCTAGCGCATATATATCTATATATATATATATTATAGTGTGTGTGTATATGTTACCCAGAGCCTTCCCTTGCGACGGTGGGAGGTCCCGCTGATGTCAGGGAAAGTGGGCGGGGAGTGGGGCGTGTCAAGACCCCGTTCCCGTGACCTGGAGGAAGTGGGGCTTCACCTGGAGATCTCCGGGTCAAACCCAGAGAATTCCCAGGTATGCTAAGGTGGTCTTATGTTACGAGACCGAAGGGTAAATATGGTTGATGAATGCATTTTGAGTGTGTGTGTGTGCCCTAAATAAACCAGTAAATGCAGCTGAAAAAATAATAAGAAAAGGGGGCATAGTGAGAAAAGGGAGGAGATGTAACTAGAGAGAAAGGGGTAGTAAGAATGCTGAAATAAAGAGTGAGAATTAGAGAGAGAAGGAATTAATGTGTGGATGAATAGTGTGAGTGAGAATAAATTGTGTGAATTAGTGAGTGACTGTATGTATCATCGATGTATAATACACTTGTAGAAAGGCAAAGATCGTCTAAGCAGGGTGTTTGAGCCTTGGGGGCCAAGATGGCACAGGGCAGGCTGTTTGGGAACAAAGTTAACTAATGAAGGGATGTTTGGAGACAAAGATGGCAAGCCCCATGGGTGTAATCTGGGTGCTGGAGTGAAAAGATTGTGAAAACCAGTCTCAAACCGTATGTTTATAAGTGTAAACAAAAATAAAAATAAATGAAAAAAAGGGGGATACTACCCTTCTTGGACCGGTTACACAGCTGCGACCTTGTAACACACTCTGCAAGTGTGGAAACTTCACAAGAACAATCCGACTTGGTGTGCTCGTGTAAACCGAAAAAATAAAATGATACAAAATGATAGTGTAGAAGAAAAAGCAAAATACTGATTAATAGATATGCTCTATGCACTCACAAGTGTACGTGGTGCTTCAAGGCTCTATGGGTTCGTTTGTCCACTTGTATATGTAAATAAATCGAGAAGACAAAAAACAACATAGGATGATATCGTAGATAAAGGAACACCGCAAGGTGGTGGATACACTTACTCGTATGTTGAGAGTGTACAGCGTGTCGTATTCCAGAAAAAAACGATTCCTCCTCTGTGTGTATCCGTAGGTGTATGCTGTTCTTAGTGGATATATCCCATCATGAATAAATATCCAACCCGATGGTTAATAGAAAAGGAAAATTTATTGGAGGGCAAGGCCCTAAAATTACTTTAATGGACTACAGGTACATGATTTTAGATAAATAAATAAATATTGTCTAAATAAATAAATATTTAAAAATCCGTCCTCGTGGTCCAAATACGATGATAAATAAAATAGATAAAAACCAGTCCTCTAAAATCGTAAAAAGAATGGAAGTAAGAAAAGTCCTATCTCTCTACGCGTTTCGCCTGCTGGGCTTCATCAGGAGAGAGCTGGTTTAAAGTTATTATTTACTGGACCGTCTTTCGATGATGTCAGTCTTTATCAGTGATGTCATACTGATGAACATATAATTTCTCCTGTGTATATGGAAGAATATGCCGAAATAGTATCTTTGGTGAATCCTTTTAACTGTAACTACGTGAAGAGCCCAGGCAGACTATGAACATGGTCACATAGATCCCGCAGAATGCAGAACTGGGTTCCAGTAACTGAGTTATCGTTTACATTGCTGTGATCAGACGCTGCGATCCAGGAGAGTGATGTGTTTATTATTATTA